>JARSSU010007709.1:0-31545 GCA_029619165.1 Eurosta solidaginis
TTTTCTATTTCTTCAGGCACAAAGCAAAAGTTGTATAAGTGTGTAGAAGTTGAGCAAGCTTTGCTCATTACATTGAAATTTCTCATTTTAAGAGAAATTGTTTAGTGTTAATCTTAATCTTTGTGATGTGGAGCAAAAAGGCCTGTAAAGAAATACTTGTACATTAAAGCCTCCACGTACTAAATTTGGCTGATAGGTCATTAGACAATAGATGACTCTTAATCACAGAGTCTACACAAAGGTTTCGCCGTGCTTCAGCTTAATAATAATAATATTCGAATAATGCCCAATCCTACTGTTCCAGTGTTGCTTTATTTTACGTTTTGATATAAAGTACGACCTTATGCATAGATTTTAATTTTTTTTGAAGTTTTTATACACCAAAAATATAATTTTAATCGAATGCAACCTATATTTGTATTCTGAACAATTATGCACTAAAGTGCAGTAAAGTTACAAACTTGGAATCCTAATCAACTGTTCTCTTAGCTGCATATATCTTATCACCTCGATCATGGCAAAGTTATGCACTCTGAGGAACCTGAAACAATTGAACATTTTCCCCGATTTATCTATTAGGCGTAATTGGTTGTTTACAGTGTGATTTTACCTAATTTATATATCTGAGTTATTATATAGTAGATTTGATTCTAGTTCTTCTTATAAATAGACGTTCTATTTAACCACGCTTCCATGAATGTTTATGATTTGCGTAAATTTGACAATATTTCTGCGTGGAGAAGCCTCCGTCTGGGAGATGTGAGATTTCCGAATACATATATGAAATCCAGAAATGCATTTCTTTATATCTGGCTTATTCACTGCAAAATACCTCGGTATCTTATGATAAACTCACATTCCCCAGATCGGAGCGGTTCTTGGAGTTATTACTTCCCATCATTTAAATTGAAATATTCGGGAAAGGCTGTTTCTCTGTACTTCGTTTAGTATTTGAATTCTTTCTATTCCGTAAAAGGCCAGGTTAACGTAGGCACTCAAAAACTGATTACATCACTTCTTTAAGAGTGACTTTATTTTCAATATGTAAGTTTGTCCTCGGCAGTGTTGGCAAGCGCTCCGGGGGTATTTCTGCATCGACAAGATCTCAGTGAAAACTCATCTGCCTTGCCAGATTGCCGTTCGAGGTCGGCATAAAACATGTAGGTCCGTCGGCCAATTTGTAGGGAATAAATCAAGAGGAGCACGACGACAAATTGGCAAGAGAAGCTCGCTTAGATCTCTTCGGTGGGTATCGCGCCTTACATATTTATTTTTTTTATTATTGTTGTCCTACACATTTATAATCTTAACATAATTATAATTATTTTATTTTGTGACATTTGTTTTATTTAATTATTTATTTATCATGCCCGGGCAAGCCAAGTACTAGTGCTGAGTTTTTTAATTACTCTTATTTGCTACTTTAAGATATGATGTATCTGATATCTCTATCGTTGTTTCACCACGCATTATATTTTTGATAAGTTTGCGGTTGTACTGATAAAAGACTAAGCCTGATTGTACTAATGTTGAATTACTAAATAAATACAAATACAATAATATATTTGCACATGTTCTCTAAAACAAAAACAAATCCTTAGATTTATTCAAAAGGCCACTAAACCGACAAATTTTTCGAGACTAATTGTTTTAATTTTTATTTGTTAGTCGCTTGCTAAAAAAAGAATTAGGTGATAGTCGGCGTAGGAGCATGCGCCATTCGTGATTGATTACCCAAGTTTCTCTGTGACGCCGAAAATAACGACCCTCAAGACATGTGCAGAATAATTTGACGATGTCGCTTTATAGCCGCCGTCGTGAATGTAATTAGATCTACTGACTTCATCGATGTTAACACCCGACAACATAAGCTCGGCTTACTTCAAACTGAAAAGAGGAGTTGAAAAAAATGTTCTGTGGGAACGGAAACACAATTGAAGTGGCCTGCTTTGTCGATAGTTAAAGAGAAGAGCATTTGCATTTGGGAGCCAGCATTAACACCAACTAAACAATGTCTAACAGTAGAGAGGTATTTCTGCCATCTATGGGCTGAGGAAGAAAGTGTTGAGAAATTACGTCCTCTCTCACGCAAAAACGGTAAACAAGCAATACAAAGCCACTATGATACCCTTCTGTTACATGTTTCTGAAGTATTGACGAGGAGAATGTCAAATGAGTTAAAAGAATTCAACAATTAAACAAGCAGCTACGCGGCGTGTAAATTGTTATCCATGAAAAAAAGATGCTCCGTCATTCTCATCTTCACCATGGAGGAGGGCCCCATTATATGGAAGGATCAAATGGAATATGTGTATCTCAATTCCCTGGTAGTTCCATATAGCGCTTATGTAATATGTAAGTAAGTTCACTAGCGAGAGTGGTTATGCCCCTGTCCAGCCAGTCTGCCATTGCCTGTAATAATAAAAATTAAATTTTTGAATGCAACAAGGTAGCAGCATAGAAAATTTCAAACTGTACGTTAATTTACACTACAATGGAATATCAACAATCTCCAGATGGAGCGACCAAGGTAAATTTCCCTTCCTAAAACGACTGCTCACAATGAAAAAAAAAAAACAATAAAAGCAAACTGAGCCCATTGAAAAAGGCACCAACAAGATAAATATGTATTTTTGAGGTATTTATATGCTTAAAAATGGTGCCAGCCCCCGCACTCGCTTGGTGATTTCGAAAATTGGGTAAGTCATGTAAGGGAGAATATATTCCTGACTCAGAAAGCATTTTCGCTGATATAAAGATAATATCCGATCAGGCCGACGATCGATAGTACTTAGCGGACCGAACTGAAATTAAATTAAAAAGCCGTGGGATCGATGGTTCATCAAAATATTTGATAGTCAGAATATGGAGAAATGTAATACTTTTGTATTGGAATGGCCAATTACAAATACTTGGTAAATATCTCTTTCAATTCCTAAACCAATTACTGTTAATGAATTGTAATTCAAACGCAATGGATAATAGGTAACGAAATTCTGTTGATTGAATTGCAGACAGAAAAAAAAGTCCGTCTCTCAAAAAAATTAACCTCGACCTTAAAATGATTTTCAAACCGGTATGTTTCATGCTAAAAAAAAAAAAAAAAAAACAAAAAAAGAATTTATTGGAATTGTAAAGACACTACTTTTTGATGCTGTATAGATATCTTAATTAAATACACGGTTAGAAATTTGAGCCTAAATTCCAAAGAATCATCGGCTAGGCAATTTTTCAAATTTTTGACATTTTTATTCGGTTGTATGAAATAAAAACTTATTGGACCATAAATCTTAGTTTGAAAAACTGTTTTTAAACTAAAAAAAAAAAAAAAAACTCAAGAGAATTCAAGATCTCGAATGTATACAGTTTAATATCATTACCAGTGGCGTAGTGATGGTTTTCTTCGTCCGGGGAAAGTATTTTTTAAACGGTTTATTAGCTGACTTGACAGGCTGGTTGGTGGATGGCTGGCACAAGTTTGTAACAAAAATTTAAGTAACTTCCCGATAAGCCTACCAGGTTGAACTTGGAATAGTAGTTAGAACCCGATGACCAATGCAATAATAAGAATATAATAGCCGTTAGGTGGCGCAAGGATCGAGAATCATAAAAAATGCGTATTTGTGGTCCGATTGGCTCATATTTGGATAACCACATAATAATACAAGAATAGAAAAGCGATCTTGCACACAGAGACAACTATGCAAATAGGTCTTCTGACGGGGATTAATTTGATCACCAACAACCTATGTTAGACCATCAGGTATGTTGTCCTTTTAACCTAACAAGTTCTCTAAGTGCCGGCATGCATCCAGATTTAGAGGTATTAGAAAATTCATAAGAAGAATGTGGAATCCTGCAATCGGGTTTTCAGCAACTTTTCATTGGACTTCAAGATTGAGACCTTACTCTTAAAAAATAAGAATAAATACTTGTGCTCCTTTAATTCCTACAAATTGGCTGGGATGGACCTACATGTATTACGCCGACTCCCAAGGCAGCTGCAAGCCAGAGTAATTTTCACTAAGATGCTTTCGTGACAGAAATACAGAGCTTTCCCAGTTGAATTTTATAAATTTTTCATATTGCTTTGCCCAGGACTTGGACACAGGACTTTTACAGCACCTATACATGCCACATCTATCTATACATCTTATAAAATAAAGTCGCTAAATGTTAGTGTACGCCCATGGCGGAACGATACCAGGTGGCAGCATCGTGACACACCTACAAACATAAACAAAAGTTCCATGTACTTTGTTTTTGTAAATTCAATGGACAAATGTCAAAATCGTACTGCGCCGGAAGTTGATATATCAAATCAAATAAAAAAATGTTTAATCAGCTGTCCCGTGCCGCCACCTTGTACCGTTACGCCATGTGTACGCCAATCACTTCACATAGAATGCTCCGATTTTTAAACGGTTTTTTGCATTGAACCTTTGCTACGTGAGATGGGCCTTTTTAATATAATTTGAAGATATATATTAAAGAGGCGTGGGTAAATCGCCAAAATGTAGTAAATAATCATATTGACACAGTTTTAATTCAAAAACGGATGGATCGATTGAAATATTTCTTCTTTGCAGTAAAACTTTGATATACCTACTTACTTCGTTCTGTATCAAAAAACAAAACTTGATTTCTTTCTTTATGGCCAAAACTTTTTAAACAAAAGTAACTTTTAAGTATTTTAGCTGGCTCGAGGCCCAGAAAATGTATTAATAAAATGCAAGTTTTATCCGTTTATCATGTTTATTATAGTTACCCTGAATACGATTACGGTGTGTAATCGAAATATATTGGTAAATAAAATAATAAAAAAAAATGTTTAAGTTAAACGGTTTTATTAAAAAACAATACTTACATGAAGTAATAATAATACGAAAAGCTAGAAAATAATTAGGTAGGTCCTAGGTACTAGTCATCACAATCCTTATCAATCTAGGGCGTTGATTAGACAAATAAAAACGTTGGGCGCGTGAAATTTCTAAAAATGTGAGGCGTAGCATAACCTGATTAAGGTTAAGTTGGTTTTACTTATGGACTATCAATAGAAATATGACGCGTCCAACGCTTTTTAGTAATTGTCTGATCACAACCCTAGATTGATAAGGAGTGTGAAGACTAGTACCTAGGACCTACCTAAAAGCTTCTTAGTGAAAATTTCTAGCTTTTCGTGTTATTATTACTTCATGTAACTATTGTTTTCAATAACTAAATTTTTTTTTAAATTATTTTATTTGCAAGTTTTAGTCTTTATTTAATTGCCTCTTATTTCTCATTCTATTTCGTTCATTTAGTGACTCATTATTAAAAGGACTCTTTGCTGACAATTTGTTGCAACCTAAGTCCTCAATACATAATCCTTCCAAGACTTTACTCGACTCTGCGCCACGTATGCTTGTCCCTCCTCCAACTCCAAAATATTTTGATGTCACTTCTACCGGACTGTATCCAATATTTGTTTCAAATATGAGACAAATCGGGCATATGGACCAAATTGGACCACAAATACGATTTTTGTGAATATCTCGATCCTTGCGCCACCTAGCGGCGATTTTTTTCATAGGTCGTTTTCTATCCTTGTATGTATTATGTGTTCGAAACATTAGCCAAATCGGACCACAATACGATTTTCGAGAATATCTCGATCGTTGCGCCACCTAGCGCGCTTTTTTTCATAATCGCTTTTTATTCCTGCATGTATTATCTGTTCCAAATATGAGCCAAATCGGACCAAAAATACGATTTTTGTCAATATCTCGATCCTAGCGCCACCTAGCGGCGATTTTTTTCATAGGGTCGCTTTCTATTCTTGTATGTATTATGTGTTCCAAATATGAGCCAAATCGGACCACAAATAAGATTTTTGCGAATATCTCGATCCTTGCGCCACCTAGCGGCGATTTTTTTCTATTATTGCGTTGTCATCAGGTTCTGAACTATATTCCAATTTCAAGCTTATAGCTTATTAAATTTTAATTACAAAATTCGTTCACAACGGCCGTGCATGCGGCCGTGCGGCCTGCCTGTCAAGTCAAACTAAAATAAAACCGTTATAAAAGGAAAAACTTGAGTTTTATTTATACATTTTCTGGGCCTCAAGCCAGCTAAAAACACTTAATAATAAAAAGGTTGCAAAAACTTATAATAAAACAAAAGTAAAATTTTTTCCTAAACAAAAACAAGTAAGGACGGTTAAGTTAGGGTGTAACCGAACATTACATACTCAGTTGAGAGCTATGGTGGCAACATAAGGGAAAATAACCATGTAGGAAAATGAACCGAGAGTAACCCTGGAATGTGTTTGTATGACATGTGTATCAAATCAAAGGTATTAAAGAGTATTTTAAGAGGGAGTGGGCCATAGTTCTATAGGTGGACGCCATTTAGGGATATCGCCATAAAGGTGGATAAGGGTTGATTATAGAATTTGTTTGTACGATATGGGTATCAAATGAAAGGTGTTAATGAGTATTTTAAAAGGGAGTGATCCTTATTTCCATAGGTGGACGCCGTTTCGTGATATCGCCATAAAGGGGACCAGGGGTGACTCTAGAATGCGTTTGTACATAGGGTGTCAAACGAAAGGTATTAATGAGTATTTTAAGAGGGCGTGGGCCTTAGTTCTATATGTGGACGCCTTTTCGAGATATCGCCATAAAGGTGGACCAGGGGTGACTCTAGAATTTGTTTGTACTATAAGGGTATCAATGAATGGTGTTAATGATATTTTAAAAGGGAGTCGGCCTTAGTTCTATAGGTGGACGCCTTTTCGGAATATCGTTATAAAAATGGACCAGGGGTTGACTCTAGAATACGTTTGTACAATATGGGTATCAAACGAAAGGTGTTAATAAGTGTTTTAAAAGGAAGTGGGCCTTAGTTCTATGGGTGGACGCCTTTTCGGGATATCGCCATAAACGTGGACCAGGGGTGACTCTAGAATGCGTTTGTACAATATGGGTATCAAATGAAAGGTGTTATGAGTATTTAAAAGGGCGTGGGCCTTAGTTCTATAGGTAGACGCCTTTTCGAGATATCGCCATAAAGGTGGACCAGGGGTGACTCTAGAATTCGTTTGTACGATATGGGTTTCAAATGAAAGGTGTTAATGAGTATTTTAAAAGAGCGTGGGCCTTAGTTCTATAGGTGGACGCCTTTTCGAGATATCGCCATAAAGGTGGACCAGGGGTGACTCTAGAATTTGTTTGTACGATATGGGTATCAAATGAAAGGTGCTAATGAGTATCTTAAAAGGGAGTGGGGCTTAGTTCCATAGGTGGATGCCTTTTCGAGATATCGCCATAAGGTGGGCCAGGGGTGACTCTAGAATTTTTTTGTACGATATTGGTATCAAATGAAAGGTGTTGATGGAGTATTTTAAAAAGGAGTGGGCCTTAGTTCTATATGTGGACGCCTTTTCGAGATATCGCCATAAACGTGGACCAGGGGTGACTCTAGAATGTGTTTGTTTGATATGGGTATCAAATTAAAGGTATTAATGAGGGTTTTAAAAGGGAGTGGCCCTTACTTGTATATGTGAAGGCGTTTTCGAGATATCGACCAAACGTGGACCAGGTTGATCCAGAACTTCATCTGTCGGGTACAGCTAATTTATTTATATATGTAATACCACGAGCAGTATTCCTTCCAAGATTCCAAGGGCTTTGATTTCGCCCTGCAAAACTTTTTCATTTTCTTCTACTTAATATGGTAGGTGTCACACACCATTTTACCAAGTTTTTTTCTAAAGTTATATTTGCGTCAATAGACCAATACAATTGCCCTATGTTTCATCCCTTTTTTCGTATTTGGTATATAATTATGGCATTTTTTCATTTTTCGTAATTTTCGATATCGAAAAAGTGGGCGTGGTTATTGTCCGATATCGTTCATTTTAAATAGCGATCTGAGATGAGTGCCCAGGAACCTACATACCAAATTTCATCAAGATACCTCAAAATTTACTCAAGTTATCGTGTTACGGACAGACCGACGGACGGACGGACGGACATGGCTCAATCGAATTTTTTTTCGATACTGATGATTTTGATATATGGAATTCTATATCTATCTCGATTCCTTTATACCTGTACAACCAACCGTTATCCAATCAAAGTTAATATACTCTGTGAGCTCTGCTCAACTGAGTATAAACAGTTAATGTCTTCCACCAAATCACATTATGCGTCACACATATACACAAATAGCATTCGCTAGCGTTATTTATCTTCGGGAGTACATTTAGAGGTGTAAATGGATGTATGTATGTATTTCAATTTTATGTCAGCCTGATTTATATATCACGGGGCCTTAGAGAGAAAATCCGGGCCCGGGACTAAACCATTTACGGGTCCCCTATAAAAAATCTACTAATACATTTGACTAACTTGAATTAATGACGTCTCATTCATGAATCATTATGGATGAATTACATTAAAAAAATGTGTGCCTCATCAACTAAATGATTTTTGCGCTAAGAGCTGAAAATAAAATTAGTTTTTCTCTGTGTGTATGTAGAAGATTGGATATCAAAGAGTGGCTTTTCTTGCTTTATTCGCTGCAAATTTTTTATACTCAGTTGAGCAGAGCTCACAGAGTATATTAACTTTGATTGGATAACGGTTGGTTGTACAGGTATAAAGGAATCGAGATAGATATAGACTTCGATATATCAAAATCATCAGAATCGAAAAAAAAATTTGATTGAGCCATGTCGGTCCGTCCGTCCGTCCGTCCGTTAACACGATAACTTGAGTAAATTTTGAGGTATCTTGATGAAATTTGGTATGTAGGTTCCTGAGCACTAATCTCAGATCACTATTTAAAATGAACAATACCGGACTATAACCACGCCCCACTTTTCGATATCGAAAATTTCGAAAAACCGAAAAAGTGCGATAATTCATTACCAAAGACGGACAAAGCGATGAAGCTTGGTTGGTGAGTTGGACTTGTGATGAAGAATAGAAAATTAGTAAAATTTCGGACAATGGGCGTGGCATCGCCCACTTTTAAAAGAAGGTAATTTAAAATTTTTCCAAGCTGTAATTTGGCAGTCGTTGAAGATATTATGATGAAATTTGACAGGAACGTTACTCCTATTACTATATGTATGCTTAATAAAAATTAGCAAAGTCGTGGAGAACGACCATGCCCACTTTTAAAAAAAAATTTTCTTAAAGTCAAATTTTAACAAAAAAATTATATTTTTTACAGTATATATATAAATTATGTCAACATTCAACTCCAGTAATGATATGGTGTGCAATACAATGCCAAAAATAAAAGAAAAATTCAAAATGGGCGTGGCTCCGCCCTTTTTAATTTAATTCGTCTAGGATACTTTTAATGTCATAAGTCGAACAAAAATTTACCAATCCTTGTGAAATTTGGGTAGTGGCTTAGATTCTGGGACGATAACTATTTCTGCGAAAAAAGGCGAATCGGTCGAAGCCACGACCAGTTTTTATACACAGTCGACCGTCTGTCCTTCCGCTCGGCCTTTAACACGATAACTTGAGCAAAAATCGATATATCTTTACTAAACCCAAATTCCTGATAACGGGTCACAATGGCTAGAATACAAGGACAAACTAGGACACCTACAAAAAAGTCCTGAGACAAGCGAAGAGAACTTCATGGAGAAACTTCTGCACTGGAGTCGAAAGTGTCGTGGACACATCCAGGCTACGGTGCGTGCTTCTAAGACGCAAACAGCTATTAGCTTTCTGCGGATACCGAATGGTACCTGGACCAGCACAGAAGGGGAAACTCTAGAGCTGCTCCTGGACACACATTTCCCGGGAAATATGACAAACGCACCGGAAGTACCTGCAGCAAACCAAGCTGTGAATATACCCATCACTGAGGAGAGAGTGAGGAGGACAGTCAAAAGTTATAAACCTGTTAAGGCTGCTGGACCAGACGGGATTGTACCCGCTCAACTTATCTACTCTTGGAGGTATCAGCCAACTGGCGTGCGGCACATATATACCGCTTGTTTGGCTATGAACTATATTCCGTGTGCATGGAGGAGCGCCACGGTCATATTCATTCCTAAGGCAGGCAAAGCCTCTCATTACGAGCCGAAGGACTATAGACTATCAGTCTTTCATCCTTCGTACTTAAGACCCTAGAGAGAATAGTTAGCGATTTCTCACTACAAGCATTGATAGGAATCTCATTTCGGACTATCAACACGCGTACACCGAAGGTAAATCTACGGAGACTGCGCTACACAGCCTAGTCTCTACTATAGAAACATCCTTGTTCGAAAGGGATTATTGTCTTGTGGCCTTCCTAGACATTGAAGGAGCATTCAACAACATAAGTCCAGACGCCGTTAACATTGCTTTAACTGATCTGGACGTAAATAGACCCCTAGTGGGACTAATTGATCAACTGCTCAGGGGAAGGAAAGTGCTCTCCTCACTGGGGAAGGTTGAGGTAACACGATTTGTCGCAAGGGGCACGCCCCAGCGTGGTGTCCTTTCCCCCTTACTATGGAACCTAACGGTAAACTCGCTATTAAGAGATACTAGTTGGGGGAGCGGGAAGGTCGTGGCATATGCTGATGACCTAGCGATTATCTACAGAGGCAAGTTTCCTCAAACTTTGTGCGACTTGATGCAGGTAGCATGCGAGAGGTTTCCTTGTGGGCTTCCCGATGTGGACTCAGCGTCAACTCCGATAAAGTAGAGCTTGTCTTATATACCAAAACGATACAAAATACCATCGTTGAACCTACCTGAACTAAATGGGGTGCGCCTAAGCCTGGCAGATAAAGCCAAATTTTTAGGCGTAGTTTTAGACAAAAAGCTGAACTGGAAGGACAACGTTATCCAGCGACAAAATAAAGCGTACATTGCATTATATACGTGTAAAAGAGCCATTGGCAAAAAATGGGGGACTCACCCCCAACATATGCAGATGGATTTATACCGCGATTATCAGACCCATACTGCTGTATGGGGTAGTCGTATGGTGGCCAGCCTTGAGCAAGGCGTCAAACCTAAACTTGTTGGGTAAAGTCCACAGATCCAGCATGATAAGCATAAGCGGGGCTCTAAGAACAACGCCTAGCGAAGCTCTTCAGGTCATTCTTGACATCTTTCCACTGGATCTGGCTGGTCATCGAGCAGCGGCAACGTCAGCCCTGCGTCTAAGGGAGTTGTCGTGCTGGAACAACAGGACCACAGGACACTCAAGTATACTAAACAAATACAGTTTTCTCCCTCCTAGCACGGATCGCTGTGCGACCACAACAGTTGCGGAAACCAACTTTAAGATAAACAGACCCAGCAGGGATGACTGGACGGAGTCGGACAAGTGCCTTGCTATGGGCAACAGCATTTCCATATACACGGACGGCTCCAAGCTAAACGGGAGAGTTGGGGGTGGAGTATACTCAAAGGACCTTGACCTCCAGCTCTCATTCAGACTACCCGACCACTGCAGTGTATTCCAGGCAGAAGTTGCAGCCATAATGGAAGCCGCAGCTAGGATAGGGACATACATTGTCGGCAAAGAAATTTTTATCTTCAGCGACAGCCACGCTGCCATAAAATCTGTGGGCTCCCACTCGTTCAATTCTGAACTAGCACGAAACTGTCGCCGATCTCTTAAAGAGATGGCTCAACAGAACCGTGTACACCTCACATGGGTCCCTGGACATAGGGATATCGAGGGAAACTGTATTGCAGATGAACTCGCTAGGCAGGGTACAACCAAGCAGGTTCTTCCTGGACAAGAACGCTTAGGTATGCCCCTGTCCACATGCAAGCTAATGCTAAAAGAGCACATCTACCGTCAAGCCAACGAAAGATGGCTACAAACACCGGGATGTCGAACGTCGAAAGAAACCTGGCCTAAATTGGATCCTAAAAGGTCCCGTCACGTTTACAACCTAAGAAGGGATACAATTTCCACACTTGTAGGGGCACTAACGGGTCATTGCCTCATAGGTAGGCATGCAGAAAGGCTAGGAGCGCCTTATCGTCGTTGCTGTAGGAGTTGCAAAGAAGATGAGGAGGAGGAAACGGTGGTTCACCTCATTTGCAACTGCCCAGCGCTAAGCGGAACACGGCAGCGCTTTTCTGGGAGCTCCATTTCTTGATACTATGAGTCAGGTTGTGGAGCATGACGTCAAGGACCTGGTAGATTTCATCAGGTCCTCAAATGGTTCGAAGAGGAGAGGTAACGGTGTTTTTCGTGGTATCACAACGGGCCTAGTACTACTGGCCTAAGTGTGCCCTCGGGCAGCCACCCCAACCTAACATAACCTAACCTTACTAAACTCAGTTCACGTACTTATCTGAACTCACTTTGTATTGGTATAAAAAAATGGCCGAAATCCGACTATGACCACGCCCACTTTTTCGATATCGAAAATTACGAAAAACGACAAAAATGCCATAATTCTATACAAAATACGAAAAAGGGATGAAACATGGTAATTGGATTGGTTTATTGATGCAGAATATAACTTTAGAAAAAAACTTTGGAAAATGGGTGTGCCACCTACCATATTAAATAGAATGAAATGAAAAAGTTCTGCAGGGCGAAATAAAAAACCCTTGAAATCTTGGCAAGAATACTGTTCGTGGTATCTATCTATCTATCTATAAATCTTATAAAATAAAGTCGCTAAATGCCATGTATGCACATAACTTCACACAGAATGCTCCGATTTTAAAACGGTTTTTTGCATTTGAAAGCTTAGCTACGTGAGATGGTGCAGTTAATATAATATAAAGTTATATATCAGAGCCGGCCAAAAGTTGCACATTGTGCAATTTGAGTTCGTATTTTCATACAGCCACTAACGATGTGCGATCACGATCGTTCGCTTTCGCTTGTCACTCACTAAAATCAACAGTGAATGCAAAAGGAAAAGCCCATGCTCCTTTTTGGGCACATAATAAAAACAATATACTGCGAGGTTAAAGTGACTTTTAATACGTTTTAGTTAGTATTATTAAGTTCCTTGGAACATACATATTAATATTGACAATTTAAATATTAATAATAATTAATTAATTATTAATAAATATTGACAATTCAATATAAGTACCTTTTTGTACGTTCTACTTAGTTTTATTAATTTTTATATATTTTTTTATTGAATAACTTTATGTTTTGAAAATATATATTTCTATTTTTACATTTAATTTGTTTTATAGTCCTTTCTTAATGAAAAAGTGATTTTTTTAAGTAAATTTTGCATTGAAGAAACACCATACCTTCTTTTATAAAAAAGTTTTATCTGGCTAGCCCGACTTCCGCGTTCTTAGTTATATGAATATAAGTAAATATTGTTAGGATTAGTTTGAAATCAAATAACCAGAGTCCTTTTTAATTTCGAACTTCACAGTCCACATTTTCTTTTAGCACACTGTGGGGAGTTGTCACTCAATTTTTACACACACTTATGCAATTGTTTTAGTATTTGTGTGACCGGCTCTGGTATATATTATAGGGGCGTGGCAAATTGCCAAAATGTAGTAAAAAATCATAAAATTTTTGTTTACACAGCTATAACTCATAAACGGATGGATGGATTTAAAAAATTATACTATTCAGTAAAACTTTGAAATATTTACCTTCGATCTGCATCAAAAGAAATACTTGATTCCTTTCTTAAATCAGCCAAATTGTTTAATCAAAAGTAACATTTTTATCAAAAAATGCGTATGTGTGTTTGTTCGCTGTGAACTGTCCGCGCTAATTGCCTTTGAGTGAGTTTAATGCGACACATACATACGTACATATATAGCATTCGCTGCGTTATTTAACTTCGGGCGTAGGTTTATATGTACGTATGTATGGATGTACATCACTACATAGTATAAAACAATGTCGCTTTTTCTGTCCCTATGTCCCTTTGAATGCTTAAACCTTTAAAAATACGCAACGGATTTTGATGCGCTTTTTTTTAATAGATAAATAGTGATTGAAGAGGAAGTAACGGATGAACATATTTGACTGAAAATTGGTGGAGCGGTGGCTTAGAACCAGGAGACAGGCACAGACTAATTCTTATCTCGTTCTGGATAGGGTCTTGAGATCAAAACGTGGACGTGGGTAATCCTGGGATATGTTTGTACCATATGGGTATCGAATGAGTACTTTGATACGGGGTATTTTTCGTACCCGCGGGTAGCTAGGGTCTCGAGATATAAGCGAAAACGTGGACACGGGTACCCCTAGAATGTGTTTATAGAATTGGTGACTAGGGTCTCGAGATATAGGCCAAAACGTGGACCCGGGCACCCCTAGAATGTGTTTATACAATATGGATATCAAATGAAAGCTGCTGATGAGTGCTTTAGTACAGGGTAGTTTTCATACCTATTGGTGACTAGGGTCTCGAGATATAGGCCAAAACGTGGACCCGGGTACCCCTAGAATGTGTTTATACAATATGGATATCAAATGAAAGCTGTTGATGAGTGCTTTAGTACAGGGTAGTTTTCATACCTATTGGTGACTAGGGTCTCGAGATATAGGCCAAAACGAGGACCCGGGCACCCCTAGAATGTGTTTATACAATATGGATATCAAATGAAAGCTGTTGATGAGTGCTTTAATACAGGGTAGTTTTCATACCTATTGGTGACTAGGGTCTCGAGATATAGGCCAAAAAGTGGATCAGGGTAACACTAGGATGCGTTTTCACATTATGGGTATCAAATTGAAGCTGTTGATGTGTGCTTTACTACAGATAATTTTTTATACCGCTGGGTGTCTTGGGTATCGAGATATAGGCCAAAACGTGGACACGGATACCCCGAGACAATGTTTATACAATATTGATATCAAAGGAAAACTGTTAATGAGTGCTTTACTACAGGGTAGTTTTCATACCTACTGGTGACTAGGGTCTCGAGATATAGGCCAAAACATGGACCCGGATACCCCTAAAATGTGTATGTATTTTATATAACAAATGAAAGCTGCTGCGGAGAGCTTTTAAGTAATTTTCATTGTGATATTCCATTTAGTCGCATCAACCTGGCAAAACTGATAAATATGCATGCAAATCCGAAATAAAGTCATGAATTAATAATACCCACATACCTATTTACATACGTCCTATTCGATTTGCCTGGAATTTGGTATATAAATTTGCCTATATTAGTATTTACGATGCTTTTTTCCGGGAAGTAGACCAGAGACGGACTGGGACTGGGATTAGGACTGGGACTGAGACTGAGACTCGGAGTGGGACTGGGACTGAGACTCGGAATGGGACTGGAACAAAATACATACCACCCTCTGGGGCTGGCAATAAGATATGAAGAAGAATGAGAAAAACTTGAGAGAAGAGAAAAGAGAGAAGGAGACTGAGAAAGAGATAGAATGAGACGAAGATGGAGATAGATGAAGCGAAAAATACGGAGGGAGGAGTGAATACAAAGATTAGGAAAAAGTGTAGAGGGGCGAGGGCAGATTTAGACGGAAAAAGCTTATTAAAATGTATGCAGATATACCAAATTTAGGGCAGAACAACGTCTGCCGGGTCTGCTAGTTATATATATAAATAAATTAGCGTTATCCAACAGATGATGATCTGGGTCACCCTGGTCCACATTTTGTTCGATATCTGGAAAACGCCTTCACATATACAACTACCACCACTAGCTTTTAAAAGTCTCATTAATACCTTTAATTTGATACCCATATCGTACAAACAAAGTCTAGAGTCACCCCTGGTCCACCTTTATGGCGATATCTCGAAAAGGCGTCCACCTATAGAACTAAGGCCCTCTCCCTTTTAAAATGCTCATTAACCCCTTTCATTTGATACCCATATCGTAAACAAATTCTAAAGTCACCCCTGGTCCACCTTTATGGCGATATCTCGAAAAGGCGTCCACCTATAGAACCTTTTAAAATACTCATTAACACCTTTCATTTGATACCCATATCGTACAAACAAATTCTAGAGTCACCCCTGGTCCACCTTTATATCGATATTTCGAAAAGACGTCCACCCATAGAACTAAGGCCCACTCCCTTTTAAAATACTCATTAACACCTTTCGTTTGATACCCATATTTGTATAAACGCATTCTAGAGTCATCCCTGGTCCACCTTTATGGCGATATCTCGAAAAGGCGTCCACCTATAAAACTAAGGCCCATTCCCTTTTAGAATACTCATTAACACCTTTCATTTGATACCCATATCGTACAAACAAATTCTAGAGTCACCCCTGGTCCACCTTTATGGCGATATCTCGAAAAGGCGTCCACCCATAGAACTAAGGCCCACTCCCTTTTAAAATACTCATTAAAACCTTTCATTTCATACCCATATCGTACAAACAAATTCTAGAGTCACCCCTGGTCCACCTTTATGGCAATATCTCGAAAAGGTGTTCACCCATAGAAATAAGGCCCACTCCCTTTTAAAACACTTATTAACACCTTTCGTTTGACACCCATATTGTATAAACGCATTCTAGAGTGATCCCTGGTCCACCTTTATGGCGATATCTCGAAAAGGCGTCCACACCCATAGAACTAAGGCCCACTCCCTCTTAAAATAGTCATTAAAACCTTTCATTTCATACCCATATCGTACAAACAAATTCTAGAGTCACCCCTGGTCCACCTTTATGGCGATATCTCGAAAAGGCGTCCACCTATAGAACTAAGGCCCACGCCCTTTTAAAATATTCATTAACACCTTTCATTTGATACCCATATCGTACAAACAACACATTCCAGGGTTACCCTAGGTTCATTTTTCTACATGGCGATTTTCCCTTATTTTGTCTCCATAGCTTTAAACTAAGTATGTAATGTTCGGTTACACCCGAACTTAGCCTTCCTTACTTGTTAGTAATATATTTAGGACACTAAAAATCTTTATTAATTGCAATAACAAATATTCATTACTATATGCTAAGTTAAATACCTGAAATTTAAACTCACGTCTGTATCCAGTTGCAGACAGTATTGTTTCATAAAATCATATCACTAACTATACTCACATGTACATATGTATATACTTATTAAGTTATAATAATTTTAAATTCAAGTTATGTACAGGAAAAGATACAAGAAAAGAAATAGTAAATTTTCTCGAAGCGCGGCTAGCGTGTAGAGACCAAAGGAAAAAAAACCCCATTCATATCCCTATCTCGATCCCTATCCCTATCCCTATCCCTATCCCTATCCCTATGCAATGAGCTTGCTGATGAAGCGGCTAAAGAAGCAGCGGCGCTAACAACAACTCCCTCGTATTACCTATGTCAACCGGAAGCTGCACTAAACTATTCTTTCAATCTCCTGCGGAAACGGAAAGTTATAGTCAAATGCTGGGTATATCTTTCGAAATGACTCAAATCCTAACACGTCACCGCTATTGCAAGGCGTATTTAAAACGTTTTAAAATCATCGAAGAAGATACATGTCCATGTGACTCGACAACATCACAAACAATCCACCATCTTTTGATTGACTGTCCAGCCTATGAAAGAGCCCGAAGACCTCATACAGTACTATGTGAAGAGCTCGGCGTGCGACCATTCAATATTATGGAGGTCGTCAGACACAAGCAACTCATAAAATCACTTAATAAATTCGTTTATACTATTATTAGTACTCTAAAAACTTTTAACGCATAGATTGTTATATGATAAATTTTCAATGCTTGCTATTAAATTGTAATATATTTTTGCTTGTATCCATTCGCAAGCAGTATTATTTTAGTACTATTTATAACCATCAGGATACATACATAACAATATTGTAAAAAGTTATTATACAGTAATATAAGATTGTAATCACAAAGTTAAAATAACACATTCCTCGAAGCGCGGTTAGCGTGTACAGACAAAGAAAAAAAATCCCTATCCCTATTCTATCCCATCCCATATTTTCCCTATTGAAGAAACATATTTTTTGCCTTTCCGCACTTTTTTTTTATTCCTTATACTTAATTTACAATAAGAAATTTCCTACATATCACTTATGTATATGTACATAAAATATTTCAAATTGCAAAATTGTTCCAAACAATTTTGTTGTATGAATATTTTCGGTTCTACCTGTTCAGCAGGTAGCCGCCTGCGATTTCAAATTAAGAAAACTAATTCAAAGCCATACATACATATGTACATAGAAATATTTAAAATTACAAATTTTTAATTGCGCTTTACTTTTTGCAATAGTAAATAAAATTTATTTCACGAAGTCACTCTTAAAGTTTTCCTGCTTCTACAAAAGTGTTTATTTTAGTGAAGAGTAGTGTGATAATAAAGAGCATTTATTCACCAATCTTTTTTTTAAGTTTTGGGCTGTTAGTTTTCGTGAAAAGTGGAGTGAATTACAAAATGCCTTCCAGGGCAAATAGCCCTTTGGACATCGGTCGCAGAGAACACAAATAGATCCAACGAATGAGAATGTCGATCAGACGAACAACTGGTACATCACAACGCCATTGGCAGGGAACGATATCCCAGGTCACGTTCAGGTCGACGCAACATTAATATTCCGTTGAGTGATGCCGCATTTCACTATAACAACGTTATCGATTATAGTTTGCATAAATTTGTGGTAATTGGCATTATGCACAATGTATGTCCATTTTGCTGTGCACTAAAATTTAAAAGCGAAACGCCTGGATTGTGTTGCGCCTCAGGAAAATTTCGGCTAGAGGAATTGCAATGCCCACCAGAACCGTTAGCAACACTAATTTCTGGTTCAACAGCGGAATCAAGACATTTTCTAGCCAATATACAAAATGTACAATTCAGTTTTCGAATGACTTCGTTTGGAGCTACCAATATAATAAGAAACCCCAAGGTAATTTCCAATGCCAACGGTCAAGGTCATTTCAGTGTGCATAAAACATTTAAGATGAAACTTTTCACAGGATATCGGAAACGTTTCTTTCTACTTATGTATTTGCATACATACATTGCTTTACCTTTGACAAAGACAACACTTTCACACTATAACTGTTTCTCTAAGTGCTAAGTGGAGGCATAAGAAAATAACCTCTAACTTTACTCAGCGTAAGAAGTTTGTTATATATACATAACATAAAATATTTCAAATTAATAAAATTTGCCAAACAATTTTGTTTTATATTTTCCATTCTACCTTTTTGGCAATCACCGCCTGCGATTTCAAATTAGGAAAACTTAAAAATATAGTTTTTTCATGAAATATTTTTCAATAATATTTTTTTGTCAAACAAAACATGTGAATATTAAATATTTCCTTAAGTTTTTACGCAAATAAATGTCAATAACTGCGTAAAGAGCTTTTCTCATATAAAAGGTTGATGAATGTATTTGCTGAATTAAGCTAATGGCCGATTCTGTGCACTTGACAAACCATCCCAGAATGTCCACTAAATGACCCCGGGAGGACCCGATGGAGTCCCCAAAACCATCACAGAATGTCCCCCAAATGACCCCGAGAAAGTCCCCAAAAAGATCCCAGAACGACCCCTAAATGACCCCGAGGGAGTCTCGAACACCAACCCGAAATTACCCCCAAAAACCCCAGAAGGATCTTCCCAAAATAATAGCAAAACTAATAAATGTTCTTCCATTTTCTCTCGATCGCACAATAACATAATTCTAATTTAAATTTATCCGTATAAATTAAATTATCATGAGCGTTTGACTTATTGACAATTTGTAAGCGAAAAAGCTTTTTTTTTACATAGAATAGCAATTACTTGATAAATTGTCAAACTTGACAAATAAGCAAGATGGTGAATTTGTCAAGTGCACAGAATAGGGCTGTAAGTATATGGCGTTATGATGTAAGTGGAGATGTAAGAAAACTAGCCTAAACTTAACTTGCCGTAAGAAATTTTCTAAAATGATCGTAAATATCGGCTGCCGAGAAAATTTTAAATTTCGAAAGTTATTTTTCCTTTGAATTATATTTAAAATTTTCTGTCTTGCCTGCTTGGTTAAAATTTGATACAATATTATACTTCAAGTATTTCAAAGAGCAACATTTTTTCAGTCAATTTATTTTTTATATTTTCTGTTCTACCTGTTTGGCAGATAGCCACCTGCGATTTCAAAATAAGAAAAACTTTCAAAAATGTAATTCGCCCAATGCTTTACAATTTTTGGATTTTATTCACATGAAGTGGAATAATATTTTTTAGTTTAGTCACACCGCTCTCAATTTTAGTAAAACAAAGACCTGGGAATATGTAATTTACAGGTTCCTAAGTTTTTCACATAAATGTTTTTAATAACTGCTCACACCGCACAACGTATACCACGTTCATAGGAGAAGTACATATGTTAAGTTATGAACCTACTAAGTACGGTTAACTTTCTAAATACGTTATTGGAAAAGCTTTAGTACTATTTTTAATACTTTTTTACTACCTTATTGGTAGCTAAAAATAATTTCGATATATAAAAGGGGCGTGGCACCTCCCATACCAATGGAATCTTTGGTACTGCACAACTCTGAAGGTATATATGCCAGAACATTGAAATTCAGTAAGGAGTTATATGAGGCCCAATCCCTAAGATCACCAAGAAAAGGGGCGTGGCACCTCCCATACAAATGGAATATATCATACTGCATATCTCTGGATGTAGTAATGGTAGGATAATGAAAATTGATAAGGAGCTATATGACGTTAAGTCCTAACACCTCCAGTAAAATGTGGAATTGGGAAAAAGGGGCGTGACACTTCCCTACAAATGGGATTTTTCAGAACTGTGGCTGCCGTACAAACTTAGGTTATTATAAGCTTTTATTTAGTTTCACGTTTGTTGTCAGTAATGGAATCTTGCAAGTTAAATTTGATACACTTCCCGGTGCCCGATTGAGCTGAAATTTTGCACACATGTATAACTCCGATGACAATGCAATATTACTCTGTTAGAATTCGATAAATTAATCGATAACACAGTTATCGGTAAAGATTTGTATTTACTTTGGCATAACAGCCTAAGTCCCATACAAACCCGCCGGTACCTATCCGTGGATTGTGATATTTGGACGTGGTGAATCACGCGTGTCACGCGTGGGTGAATCTCAACGCTTGCGGAAAGCGGAGACACAACCCTCTGTTGTATTTCTGTGTATAACCAACATAGCTGAATTTTTAAGGCTGTTTAACTCTGTAATCTTTTCTGTAATTTATTTTTGCTTTTGGAAAAATTACCTATTTGAAAAAAGCTGGCTGAAAAATATTGGCATGACAGCTTAAGTTAAATCAAGAATGGAAAAACTTGGAAAATTTGAGCAGATGTGGCAATTTCGCGTGCCCGTTGAACGAAATATTGACAATCTATTGATCATCGCTAGGAAATTAGCGACATTCCATCAACTTAGCAGCACTTTAGCAATACTACTGTTATTATTTGGCCGCTCAAACACACCCATATTAATTGTGCATTAAATTTAAAATATACAACTCAAAAATGACTCGGTTGTTAGTCCGAAGCAATTATTTGGTGCAAATACAACATAATAATTTACACGCCAAAGCCATAATATTTGCACGGGTCATCAATCTTTCTCTGATTCAAAAGCTGAACTACCAGCGCTACGCCATCAGCTCAGTGTCATCATTGCCAGTAGCGCCAATAACACCAAACTCGTGCCTGACACACAAAATTCGTTTCACTCAATAGCGCAAGTGAAATGTACTACGCACTCACTACTAAGTAGCGTCAAAAATTCGATTGGAGTCATTTCGTCAATGAGCTACCATTGAGCTGGCACCGCATTGGCGCTGGCGCCCATGCAATTTACATCACTAAAATTGCACGAATGTCCAGGCTCATGACTTTGTTAATCCAGATGGTGAAAACGAAGACTCATAGGAATGCAACCTTGCAAACAACAGCCGTCATTTTCAAAGTGTAAAAATTCTGTGATACAACGACGCTAACGCCGTTAGGCTGTTATCGGTAAGTGTTGCATACTTTTCTGCGCACTTGATTTGTTTTACAGATTTTTGGCGATGGAATTTTAGCTAAGCGAAAGTAGAATTTTATTTTACAACAGATTTAACCCACAGATGAGAGATCTGCAATAAGTAGTTGTAAACTGAAACGCGGCATAGGCAAAGTTAAGTTATTTAACACTGTTTGACATAATTTTATATGTGCTCTCTGTCAAAAAATGCTTCAACTAACTTAGTCACATTTTTATTTCGATTATGATATGCCCCAATATATTCGGATTATGATATAATAAAATTAAAGAAAAATAAAATTAAAGATTTTTTAAAATATCTAGCTTTTATTATTGGCTAATAAAATTAACTAAAAAGTAAAGTTGAGAAAGAGAAACGTTACAATACTAAGTAAGATTACGTAACTATTTAAACAACATATTTTACCCACTACCTAATTTATTCCTATTTAAATTAAATTTTAAGAAAAGGCTTTTCTAAGAGCAAGCTTCTATTACTTGTTAATAAAAACGAACTAAAAAGTAAAAATAAAATTAAGAAAAATAAACTTTTTTAAAATAGCTTTTATTATTGGTTAATAAAACAATAAATTGACTCTAAAGAAATATAACACTTATAAGTTCATTGTAAGCTTTAACTATAATTAGGCTTTTTCGTCTGCGACAAAAGAATTCTATATTGTACATAATTATATATTTTTAACATTAAAACTTTACACCTAAATTATTAAACCTTACAGTTTATATCACAGTCCTAATTGTTCTAATAGAGCGTGTTACATTGCGATAGCAGAAAAGGAGATCCTAACATGTTCTTAATTATAACATCAAGATTCAGCAGCACTTTAGCACTACTACTGTTATTATTTTGGGCGCGTCAACACACCCATATTCAATTGTGCATATCAATTTTAAATATACACTCAAAAGCTGAACTACCAGCGCTACCGCGCCATCAGCTCAGTGTCATCATTGCCAGTAAGCGCCAATAACACCAACGCGTGCGTGTACACACAAAAGTCGTTTCACTCAATAGCGCAGTGAAATGTACTACGCAGCTCACTACTAGTAACGTCAAATTATTCGTTGGAGTCCGTCCATGAGCTACCATTGAGCTGGCACCGCATTGGCTCGCTGGCGCCATACATTTACATCACTAAAGTGCACGGCATGTCCAGGCTCATGACTGTGTTAATCCAGATGGTGAAAACGAGATATCAAGGAATGCACCTTGCAACCAACAGCCGTCACTTTTTACCAAGTGTAATAAATGTCTGTGATATCAACTGAACGCTAACGCCGTAGGCTGTTATCGTAGTGTTACATACTTTTCTGCGTACTTGATTTTGTTACAGATTTTGGCGATGGAATTTTAGCTATGCGAAGGCGAAAGTAGAATTTTATTATTTTAAAACAGATTTACCCACAGATGAGAGAGCTGCATAAGTAGTGTAGACTGAACGCGGCATAGGCAAGTTAGTTAGTTTAACACTGTTTGCCATATTTTATATGTGCTCTCTGCTCTTTCAAAATGCTTCAGTGGAGTGTTTTATTCTACCTTAGTCACATTTTCTTTCGATTATTGATCTGCCCCACTATATTCGGATATATGAGATACATAAAATTAAAGAAAAAAACATAAAATTAAAAGAAGAAAAAAATTTTTAAAATAGCTTTTATATTGGCTAATAAAATTACTAAAAGTAGTTGAGAAAGTAAGAAACGTTACAATAACCTAAAGTATAAAACCGATTACGTAGCGATTTGAGGAAACTACACTCCGGCAACACACTAACATAAACAATATTTACCCTACTAAAAATTTAATAAATTCCTATTTTAATTAAATTTTAGAAATAGCTCTTCTAAGAGTCAGCTTCTATTACTTGTAATAAACGACCTAAAGTACAAACTAAAATTAAAGAAAAAAAACTTTTTTGAAATAACGTCTTCTTATTATTGTTATAGTAAACAATATATTGACTCTAAAGAAATATAACACTTATATGTTCATGCTACCAAGCTTGACTATAATTATGGCTTTTCCGTCTGCGACAAAAGAATTCTATATTGTACTATATATATATTTTTAACATTAAAACTACACCGTAATTATTAAACCTTACAGTTTATATCACAGTCCTAATTGTTCTAAATAAAGCGTGTTACATTGCGCATAGCAAGAAGAAAAAAGAGATCTAATGTTCCTATAATTATATCCATCAAAATTCAACACGTTTTTATTAGAACAATTAGAAACTGTGATATAACTGTAAGTTTATAATTTTAGTTGTACAGTTTTAATGTTAAAAATATATAATTATGTACATTAGAATTTTTTTGTCGCAGACGAAAACCTACTATCGTTAAAGCTTACAATGACACTTATAAGTGTTATGACCATATTTCTCTAGAGTCAGATTGATTGTTTACTTTTAGTTAATCTTTATTATCATATATAGATAGCTTATTTTACAAAAGTTTTTTTTTTTTCTTTCAATTTTTATTTTAACACTTAAAGTTGATGCATTGTTGATTGGCTGTTTATTATTTTTGGACGTCAGTAATGCTGCCACCGTTACAACGTTTGTTAGTCTTCAGTTCTTTTACATCTATATATCTATATATATAAAAATTCACAATTCTGTGTGTCTGTGTGGAACTGTGGTACGCATAACTAGGTATATCCCAGAAAAAAAAAAATTAAAAATTTGGGGAAAAAAAATTTTTTTTGTTTTTTTTAAAAAAATAAGGAGTTATATGTTCCTCCAAATCCCTAACCATCACCAAGAAAATGTGGATTGAAAAGGGAGGCTCACTCCCATACAATTGGTAATATTCATACTGCCAGATCTCCGTGTGTATAATGGTAGATAATTAACAATTGTAGGAGCTATATGACTTTAAGCCCTAACCCTCCTGTAAATGTGGAATGTGAAAAAAGGCGTGGGACATTTCCTACAAATGGAATTTTTCAGGGACTATGCTGCCCTATAAACTTAGTTATTTTAACCTTAAGTTTACTGCATTGTTGAGTTGGGCTGTTTTTCTTCTGGACGTTTAGTATCTGCCGCCGTTAAAAAATTTGGTAGCTTCAGTCCATCTACCATCTTCTATACAAATAAATTCTGTGTGTGTATTCCCTATGGACACGTATTTCCCCACACCTTCAATCATCACCAAATGTTGGCTCTAGGTTCCTTCGATAAAGACAGATTTTTTATAGTTTCCGAATTAGAATTTAAAAATTTATACTTTTTTTTGGCTATGCGACGAGCAATCTTAGCTCCCAAAAATGATCCTGTTAACAAATCAAATAACCGCATTCAAACAAATCCTGGTGAAGTCACGAATTAAAACTAGATCGCCACAGTTGCAGATGAGGATCAAATGTGATATCCATTGATTTCTAAACTCTTTGAATCCACCTGGATGCGCCTGCGCATATATTACTTTAATTGGGCTTCACACATCATGCTTCTTCGGAATTTGACCCACCAAATTGTGCAATGGAACCGACATCGCGTTAAGATTAATGGCGAATGTATCGAAGGGACAATCATCGGCGGTAACTAATATTGCTCATACCACGATCCCATGATTCCACAGATTTGCCATCAATTTTAAGCGCTACAGTTTCCTGTACGCTCTTTGCTTTGGTTGCAATTACAAGCACAAAGCACAGGGACAATCGTTTACCGTTGCAGTTAAATTTAGAGGAGTCCGCGCGTTTCCCATGGCCAGCTTTGTTGTTTTGCTCTAGAGTTGGAACGCCAAACAATTTTTTTATCTTTGCACCGATCGAAAGAACCGAGAAATATATGGTACTCCCACTAAATTACAGATACAAGAATAAAATGTTTTAAGCGAAAATTCACCAATATGCGTACAAAATTCAATTCATTTACAGAACATAAACTAAAATATCAACAAACGAACAGAAAACAATTAGGAGGCTAAGTCGGGTGTAAACGAACATTACATACTCAGTTTGAGAGCTATTGATACAATAATGTAAGTAACTATGTGGGTAAGGAACTTAGTGTAACCCTGGAATGGTGTTGTTTGTACGATATGGGTATCAAATGAATGGTGTTAGTAATATTTTAAAAGGGGTGGCCTTAGTTCTATAGGTGGACGCCTTTCGAGATATCGCCATAAGGTGGACCAGGGGTGACTCTAGAATTTGTTTTTTGTACGATATGGGTATCAAAAGAAAGGTGTTAATGAGTATTTTAAAAGGGTGGCCTTAGTTCTATAGTGGACGCCTTTTCGAGATATCGCCTAAGGGTGGACCAGGGTGACCTAGAATTTGTTTGTACGATATGGGTATCAAATGAAAGGTGTTAATGATATTTTAAAAGGGAGTGGGCTTAGTTTCTCTATGTGGACGCCTTTTCGAGATATCGCCATAAGGTGGCCAGGGGTGACTCTAGAATTTGTTTGTACGATATGGGTATCAATGAAAGGTGTTAATGAGTATTTAAAACGGAGGGGGCCTTAGTTCTATAGGTGGACGCTTTCGAGATATCGCCATAAAGTTGGACCGGGTGGCTTCTAGAATTTGTTTTTTACGATATGGGTATCAAGAAGGTTTATGAGTATTTTAAAAGAGTGGGCCTTATTCTATAGGTGGATCCCTTTTCGAGATATAGCCATAAGGTGGACCAGGGGCACTCTAGAATTTTGTTTTGTACGATATGGTATCAAATGAAAGGTGTTAATGAGTATTTTAAAAGGAGTGGGGCCTTAGTTTATATAGTGGACGCCTTTTTCGGATTATCGCTATAAAGGTGGACCAGTGTTCCTCTAGAATTTTTGTACGATATGGTATCAAATGAAAGGTGTTATGAGTATTTTAAAAGGGAGTGGGCTTAGTTCTATAGGTGTCGCCTTTTCGAGATATCGCTATAAGTGGACCAGGGGTGACTCTAGAATTCGTTTTTACATATGGGTATCAACGAAAGGTGTTATTAGTTTTTTAAAGGAGTGGCCTTAGGTTCTATAGGTGGACGCCTTTTCGAATATTGCCAAAAGGTGGACCAGCGGTGACTCTAGAATTTTTTGTACGATATGGGTATCAAATGAAAGGGTTTTATGAGTATTTAAAAGGGAGTGGGCCTTAGTTTCTATGGGTGGACGCCTTTCGAATATCGACATAAAGGTGACAGGGGTGACTCTAGAATTTGTTTCCGATATGGTATCAAATGAAGGTGTTAATGAGTATTTTAAAAGGGTGTGGGCCTTAGTTCTATTGGTGGACGCCCTTTTCGAGATATTCGCCATAAAGGTGGACCAGTGGTGACTTTAGAATTTGTTTTGTACGATATGGTATCAATGAAAGGTTTTTAATGATATTTAAAAGGGAGTGGGCCTTAGTTCTATAGGTGGACGCCTTTTCGGGATATCGTTATAAAGGTGGACCAGGGTTGATCTAGAATGTGCTTTGTACATTATGAGTATCAACGAAAGGTGATAATGAGTTTTTAAAGGGAGTGGGCCCTTAGTTCTATAGTGGACGCCTTTTCGATATATCGGCATAAGGTGGACCAGGTGATTATATGTGTTTTTGTACATCTGTGTGTCAATTAAGGTATTATAGATTTTAAAGGATTTTGTGTATTTTATATGTTAAGCGTTGTTTCGAGTTTCGACCGAAATTGGACCAGGGTGACCCAGACATCTCGGTCGTGACCGCTAATTTTTTATATATGTTAATACCACTAAAGTATTCTTTCATATTCCAAGGGCGTTGGTTTCGGCCTGCAGATCTTTTTCATTTTCTTCTACTTATTGGTAGTGGTCATCTACGTTTAGATTTTTTTTCTAAGTTATATTTTGCGTCATAAATCATGAAATTACCATTTGTCATCCTTTTTCGTATTTGGTATAGTATTATAGAATTTTTTCTTTTTCGTATTTTTCGAAATCGAAGGAAGGGATAAATTCGGTGTAACGAACATTACATTACTCATTTAGAGCTATGAGACAAAATAAGGGTAAATCACCATGTGGGAAAATGAACTTGGGGTAACCCTGGATGTGTTTTTTGTACATATGGTAACATGAGGTGTTAATGAGTATTTTAAAATGGTAGTGGGCCTTAGTTCTATAGGGGGGACGCTTTTCGAGATATCGCCATAAGGTGGACCAGGTGACTTCTAGAATTTTTTTTACGGATATGGGTATCAAATAAAGGTGTTATGAGTATTTTAAAAGGGATGAGCCTTAGCTCTATAGGTCGCCTTTTTTCGTGATATCGTTATACAGGTGGACCAGGGGTGACTCTAGAATGCGTTTGTACAATATGGGTGGTCAAACGAAAGGTGTTAATGAGTTGTTTTAAACGGAGTGGGCCTTAGTTTTCTATGGTGGGACGCCTTTCGAGATATTGCCATAAAGGTGGACCAGGGGTGACTCTAGAATTGTTTGTACGATTGGGTATCAAATGAAAGGTTTTATGAGTATTTTAAGGGTGGGCCTTAGTTCTATGTGTGGACGCCTTTTTCGATATCGATAAAGGTGGACCGGGTGACTCTAGATTTCTGTACGATATGGTATCAAATGAAAGGTGTTAATGAGTATTTTAAAAGGAGTGGGCCTAGTTCTATAGTGGACGCCTTTGCGGATATGCCTAAGAGGTGGACCAGGGGTGACTTTAGAATTTGTTTTGTACGATATGGGGATCAATGAAGGTGTTATGAGTATTTAAAAGGGAGTGGGCCTTAGTTCTATGGTGGACGCCTTTTCGAGGGATATCGTATAAAGGTGGACCAGGTTGACTCTATAATGCGTTTGTACGTTATGGGTATCAAACGAAAGTGATAATGAGTATTTTAAAAGGGAGTGGCTTAGTTCTATAGGTGGACGCCTTTTCGATATATCGCCATAAAGGTGGGACCAGGGTGATTATAATGTTTTTGTACAATATGGGTGTCAAATTAAAGGTATTAATAAGAATTTTAAAGGGAGTTGTGGTATTTTGTATATGTGAAGACGTTTCGAGATTTCGACCAAAATGGCAGGGTGACCCAGACATCATCTGTCGTACCGCTAATTTTATTTATATATGTAATACCACGAACAGTTTCCTGCCATGATTCCAAGGGCGTTTCGATTTCGCCTGCAGAACTTTTCATTTTTCTTCTCTTAATATGGTAGTTGTCATACCCATTTTACAAAGTTTTTTTTCTAAGTTTATTTTTGCGTCAATAAACAATGCAATTTACCATGTTTCATCCCTTTTTTTTCGTATTGTATAGAATTATGGAATTGTTTTTTCATTTTTCGTAATTTTCGATATCGAAAAGTGGGCGTGGTCATAGTCGGATTTTCGGCATTTTTTATACCATATAAAGTGTGTTCAATAATTATGTGAACTGAGTTTTTAAAGATATTTCGATTTTTGCTCAAGTTATCGTGTTAACGGCGAGCGGAAGACAGAAGATCTACTGTGTATAAAACTGGGCGTGGTTTCAACCGATCTCGCCCTTTTTCAGAGCAAACAGTTATCGTCTAGAATCTAAGCCCCAATTTTCACAAGGATTGGTAAATTTTGTTCGACTTATGGCATTAATGTATCCTGACAAGTAAGGAAGGCTAAGTTCGGGTGTAATCGAACATTACATACTCAGTTGAGGCTATGGAGACAAATAAGGTAAAATCACCATGTAGAAAAGAACCTAGGTAACCCTGGAATGTGTTTGTATGACATGTGTATCATGGAATGTATTAATGATTATTTTAAAGAGGAAGTGGGCCTAGTTCTATAGGTGGACGCCTTTTCAAGATATCGCCATAAGTGGGACCAGGGGTGACTCTAGAATTTGTTTGTACGATATGGGTATCAAATGAAAGGTGTAATGAGTATTTTAAAAGGGAGTGGGCCTTAGTTCTATAGGTGGACGCCTTTTCAAGATATCGCCATAAACGTGGACCAGGGGTGCTCAACTGAGTATAATAACGCAGCATTAATTCGATCCTGGATGTTACAACGTTCGCCGGTAAAGCTAGTATATACATGTTTATGAGTGTTGCCAAGTTAATGCAACATAAATGTTTAAGAAAAGACGGAGAGGGACAAAGAGACATATAGAAAGAGAAGGACAGATGGAGGAGTGAATATAGTATAAGAAAAAGAGGAGGGAGAGTAAAGAGCCTGGTAAAGTTGACATAGTCATAACGACTTTTTCTAAAAGCGGCACTTATTACTCGAGATTCGGATATCATTTGTATGTCATTATATAAGTAAATAATACTATCCGGTCAGAACTTATCATCTCGCAAAAGTGCAAATCGGAAATAAGATATAGAATAAATGGAGAAAATCCCAATTTCAATGTATTTAAAAGGTGTCGTTTATTGTTTTTAAACGGCTTTATTTAGCTTGACTCTGTGTAGCGTTATTTACGAATTTTGTATTGAAATTAAGTAACTTCCCGATAAGCTAAAACAATAATAATAATAATAATAATAATAATAATAATAATAATAATAATAATGAGACATGAATAGAAAGCGACCTGTGAAAAAAATCGCCGGCAGGTGGCGCAAGGATCGAGTTCGATTTGGCTCATTGAACAAATATTTCATACAGTCCGGTAGAAGTGACATCAAAATACTTTGGAGCACATAAGTTAAAACTTTTTAAGTGAAATTTAAGTAAAAATTCAAAATACTTTGAAGGCTATAAGTTCAAATTTTGTTAGTGCAATTCAAGTACATAAAATAATGAACAAATTTTTAAGTTAATAGGTTTTATATGAAAACAATACCATACATTAGTACCAATAATACAAAATAGCTAGGGAAAAATAATATTTAGTAAGCGTTTTTATAAAAAACAATACTTACATTAGTAATAATCATACTAAATCTAGAAAGTAATTAGGTAGGTCCCGATGTACTAGTCATCACACTCCCATCATCTCTGAGCGTTTATCATAACAGTAAATAAATGTTTTTCCATCAGACTGAAATATGTAATTGTACTTCAGAGAACTCTATTCCGGTATCGCGGGTCGTATGTTTGCTACTTTTTGTGCATACACCCACGAAGTCCTGACTTTGTAAACGATTTACAATTGGAGAGTTCTGACATTCAATTCCGTAACACATCAGCGTTCACGAGAGGACATAAATGGGTGGACATGCTGACCTTACAAATAATCTTCATCCCTGGAGTGCCCCGCATACCTTTTCTGAAGCACTTTCAAACCTTGAGCGAAAGCCGCCATTGACCTTTCTTCTCAGTTTTATTTCGGTTCCTTAGCGAACCTAATAGTGTCAGAGCAATTCAGAGCAGAGTGGAGCAGCTGTCAGAATATATATAGAGCTGGATGACTGCAGAGAAAAATATATTCATCAAATACTTTTCAGGCAAAGAAAATTCGAACCCTATGTTGAGCTAGCGACATTCAGGGGTGCGGGTGTAGATGAGTTGATGAGTGTGCGGTATAGCTTGGGGGGTCGTTGTTGTGCTTTGGTGCTTCGTCGACTGTGCTGTCGTGGTGTGTGCCGAGACTGGTTTCTTTGTCGGCTCCTCGCGGTTCTCGTTTCTATGGATTTCAGAGTGTCTCCGCATCTCTATCAGAGGGTGGTGGTGCGTTTCGCT
>JARSSU010007710.1:0-10411 GCA_029619165.1 Eurosta solidaginis
CAGTCTATGTGAGGTTCTAATGGACCGGCCAGTTCAACCTAACCTAAACTAGAGTATAATTCGTTAATATATGTGTACATTTTGGGTACTTCATGAAAATGTATAAACAATAGATCCAAAGTTATAAATTCAAATATTATGTATATTACAAAATGCATGTTAAGAAATTATATATGTATATATGTATATGTTGTGAGGGTACAAAGCCCTTGGCTTTGGGGTCTTCACAAAATGGAAAGTAGTAAGCGGAATGAAAGAATAGAGTTCTACAAAAACCATTAAGCCGTTATGTAAAAATTTGTTTCGAAATTTATGATTAAAAAACAGATTACCTACATATATACCGTGGCAGTTACTTTGACTTATATTCACTTATTAGTTTTACAAATTATTTCGTTACCATTTCGGATTAGCTGCTTTGCTAAAAAAAGTGCTACATTGAATACTAATCCAGAAAACGGGCTCTTCTGTTCTTCCCCTTTCTCTTATTTTTCATTTTGTATGGCTTTATTACATCAAATGTCATATAGTTTTTGATAGGAATATATTTTAAGGTAGGAGCAGTTTTTAAATGCGTATATGACAGGTGTTTTTTAAAGATTTTTATGTTTACACTTTTAGTGTCAGAAGTAAAATAAACAAGTAAGACGGGACTGTCTTCGGCTGTGCCGAAGACTTCATACCTTTCATGAATGGGGCTGAACAATAATCTTATCCCGTTCGTAATCTCCGAATAATCGGATGTATAAGAAATATATAGTGAACAGATCTACATACCTTAACGATTTTTAAGATAAATATAAAATAAAAACAGGTAGGTACTTTGTGTGAGGATGCAAAGTTTCAGGTTTTTTGTGGTCTGCGTGTAAAAACTATGACTACGAATCACGTATTTCAAAATATATGACGAAAACGTAACTATTTGATGAAATTTGATGAATTTTGAAGATTCTAGCCGTAAAAAAGGGGTCAAAATGACAGTTTATATGAAGTATATAATATATATACGACCGACCTCTATGATTTTTTCAGACAACAATATATACTATATACGTAAGCATTTTGTGAAATTTGAAGCTTCTAACTGTTAAAACGGGGCAGAGATTGCGCAAAGTTTCTTATCTGAACAATCGGTTGTATGAGATATATACTATGTGTACCACCGATCTCAATGATTTTTTCAGACATCAATATATGCTATACACGTAAGCAGTTGGTGAAATTTGAAGCTTCTAGCTGTTAAAATGGGGCCGAAATCGTAAAAAAAATATATATATACTATATATATATACTATATATACCATCATATATATATTATATATATCACCGATCTCTATGATTTTTTGACACAACAATACATACTATATACGTAAGCAATCGGTGAAATTTGAAGCTTATAACTGTTAAAATGGGGAAGAAATTGCGCAAAGTTTCTTATCTGAACAATCGGTTGTATGGGATATATACTATATATACCACCGGTATCTATGATTTTCTCAGACAACAATATATGCTATACACGTAAACATTTGGTGAAATTTGAACATATCTAAACGATTTTTAAGATAAATATAAAATAAAAAATAGGTAGGTAATCTGTGTGAGGATGCAAAGCTTCACGTTTTTTGTGGTCTGCATGTAAAAACTATGGCTACGAATCACGTATTTCAAAAATATATGACGTAAACGTAACTATTTGATGAAATTTGATGAATCTTGAAGCTTCTAGCCGTAAAAAAGGGGTCAATATGACAGTTTATATGAAGTATATAATATATATACCACCGATCTCTATGATTTTTTCAGACAACAATATATGCTATATACGAAAGCATTTTGTGAAATTTGAAGCTTCTAACTGTTAAAACGGGGCAGAAATTGCGCAAAGTTTCTTATCTGAACAATCGGTTGTATGAGATATATACTATGTATATCACCGATCTCAATGATTTTTTCAGACATCAATATATGCTATACACGTAAGCAGTTGGTGAAATTTGAAGCTTCTAGCTGTTAAAATGGGGTAGAAATTGCGAAAAGTTTCTTATCTGAACAATCGGTTGTATGAGATATATACTATATATAGAACCGATCTCTATGATTTTTTCAGACAACAATATATGCTATATACGTAAGCAATCAGTGAAATTTGAAGCTTATAGCTGTTAAAATGGGGTAGAAATTGCGAAAAGTTTCTTATCTGAACAATCGGTTGTATGAGATATATACTATATATACAACCGATCTCTATGATTTTTTCAGACAACAATATATGCTATATACGTAAGCAATCGGTGAAATTTGAAGCTTATAGCTGTTAAAATGGGGTAGAAATTGCGAAAAGTTTCTTATCTGAACAATCGGTTGTATGAGATATATACTATATATACAACCGATCTCTATGATTTTTTCAGACAACAATATATGCTATATAAGTAAATATTCGGTGAAATTTGAAGCTTCTAGCTGTTAAAATGGGGCTAAAATTTGCGAAAATATATATATATATACTATATATATATACTATATATACCACCATATATATACTATATATACCACCGATCTTTATGATTTTTTCAGACAACAATATATGCTATATACGTAAGCATTCGCTGAAATTTGAAGCCTCTAGCTCTTAAAATAGGGCAGTAATTACGAAAAGTTCCTTATCTGAACAATCGGTTGTGGGGGATATATACTATATATACGACCGATCTCATAAATTTTTTCAGGCAACAATATGTTCAATATACGAAAGTATATGGTGAAGTTTGAAGCTTCAATCTGTTAAATTGGGTAAGATATTACAAAAATCCTCTTTTTCTGAAAAATCGGTTGTATGGAGGATATATGCTATAGTGGTCCGATCCGGTCGGTTCCGACAAATGTCTAATCGGACACCCAAATACACCTGCTCACCAAATTTTATCAAGATATCTCAAAAATTGAGGGACTAGTTTGCATACAAACAGACAGACGGACAGACGGACAGACGGACATGGCTAAACAACTCAGCTCTTCAACCTGATTATTTCGGTATACTTAATGGTGGGTCTATCTATTTTCCTTTAAGGACTTACAATTTTCGGTTTCGTGACGAAATTAATATACCATTTCATTTTCATGAAAGGTATAAAAATGTATCAAAGTAGAATATTCAAATATGTTTTTCCTATGTAGACTGTACGTGTTTAATTAGAAAATGTAAATTTTCTTTGTAACTATAAAACTTCAAACTGAAACTGTGCACGTAGCCCCACTATAGTTTTTTTCAATACGAAACAATAAAACTACAGTGGAGACAGTGCAGTTTGAATAAGGTGTATTAACATATATATCTTAACAGTTAAACCTCTAGGTGCAGATATGCGATAACAATAAATGCTAAAAAGTTAAAAAAAAACATAAGTTCAACAGATCGTTAAATTTTAAATTGTGCCACATTTTGAACTAAAATAAGAATTTAACTACGAAAATGGATTCCTAGCTATCGAAAATTACAGACGAGGGTTTTGTATTGCAAACATCTAATGAAAATTTGGCAATATATCGTTCATACCAACTAACCTAGCAAAACCCCTTGGGGGATGTTTTGAAGGTATCGTTTGGAAACATTATTTAGTAGGTATCTTTTGGAAACATTTGTAACATTAAGCAAATGCAAATTTAATGTCAAATGTACCATACCGATGGTCACATTTTTTTTTCAGTTAACGGTCAATTTAATTGTCACTTTGCAGTCAAAACATACGCATTTGACGTTGTATGTATATATACACAAGTTAAGGACTGAAGGTTCTTTTCGGTTAAAAAAATATTAAAAGGGCCAACTTACCCACACAAATGAAATAGAGATTTAAACTTCTACAACGTTTATTTCACATAAGCTTGTAGCAAACATTTAGCACTACGATAAATCACTGTTACTAATTATTTATTAAATTAATTTATTATTATTTATTTTCTTTTTTAGTCAAATAAAAACAATGCGTTTATGGATAAACCGTAAAATAATAAACTTTACTATTTATTCAACTTAAACAAATGCACTTCGGGCAGACTTCCTGTCCATCATCAGCGACACGCTACTAAAAAAAGTAGTTTCTATAATAAAACAAATTTTAACATACGACAATATAAAATTTATTAACTAAAATTAAAGAGAACAGAGGCGAATTTATATTCCCGTTGTCAGCATTCATCGGAATCTTAGTTTTGCTGATATACAGGGATTCATATATATCTAATTTTTTTTGTTGTTTACAGCTTTTATTAGGCTCACACTCTCTTCTAATGTGTTGATGGTATGTGTGGATGATTCATCTGTTGTTGAAATCATGTGTACTGCTACTGCAGAGAGATGAGTTTGTTTGTTTTTTGTGTGCTTGTCATGCTCTTTACATCTTACAGAGATTTTCCTTTTTGTTTGGCCTATGTATTTTGCATTGCAGTCAGTACAGCTGATTTGATAAATCCCGCTGTGTCCATAGATGGGCACAATTTCTTTTGTGGAACCAAGAACATTTCTTAATTTATTGTTGTTGGTGTAAACTATTTTTATGTCATGTTTTTCAAATATTTTAATCAAGTTGTTGGTGATTGTCGGAAAATATGTTAAAGGTGTGTGCATTATTTTATTTGTTTTAATTTCATTATTTTGTGAAAAGTTTTGTCATATTATTTTTGTGATAGAAGTTCGAATGAGTTTCAGCATTGGTCATCTTCTCTTTCACAGGTAAATTTGTTACTTTCATACTTGTTGTAGAGAAGATGACCAATGCTCAATACCTTTTTCAGATTTAAAATGTAAAAGGTTGGGCGATAAACTGGAATTTGCCGTTTATCGTAAACCCACTTCAACAGACTGTTTGATCACAAAATATTCTTTTTGTCCATACTAACATAAAATTGCATCGTACCACTAACTTGTTCATCGCTTTGTCAATTTGCCACTGTCCATTAAAAATTACTGTTTAGGTCCGAGATCTAAATATTTCGGCCCACCCTCGTAAATCTTCACATGTTCAATGCGACTGCTTGGAGTCAGGCGTAAGAATATCTCACACTTTCCGGTTCCAGTTTTTTAATCGAGCTACCGCATTCGCTCTCAATTCCATTTAAATTAAACAAAATTTTCAATTGTGCATTGACCAAGATACGCTTGTTTTCATAGCGCTCGCATAGATTCTTCCAAGCTGTTTGGAACCCATAATTATTTAGTGGACATCGTCGCACTATTCTTTCGCCTCCCCTTGTGTGTTTTGGTTGAGGTGATACAACTTTTCGACTGGGGTAAGGCGTTTGTTAAGTATGTATATTCGACTGGGTCGATTTATTAACCGATATCGCGCCATCGATTTTTCGATAGGATTTAGGCTCAGGAAAAAAAGTCCGCATACCCAAAAAAATAATTTTCGAGCCTTCGAAAAAAAAATGGCGAAAGGGTAAATTTTTCTACCAAAACACTCCCCAAAACCCAAAAAATATTTCTTTTTCAAGAAACTGTTATCACCAAAGTTTTTACAACACTTTTTTGATCTATCGAAAAATCGATGGCGCCATATCGGTTAAGTTTCGTCCATACAAATCGACCCAGGTTAATGTATATGGCGCTGAACATGTCCCTGAAGGACGGCCATGAAATATAATCTCCATTAGAGACATCTGTGTGACAAGGAGGCAGGCGTACGCTATATTCGCGACCCTCGGAGTCTGTTTATTTCTCTAACTTTTCTATCTTTTCAGCTAGCTCAGCCGTCTCCACTTGGCATTTTAAGAAACTGAAATAAGTGGTTTTATGTTTCTAACTGCTGATATGTCTTTTGTTTTCGAGGTCTGATGAACTCAGGAGATCGTCTTATGCCCGTTTTTGTATTTTCCCACAAGGCTTTTAGCTCCTCCGTTTGAAGTTTTAAGGAGTGTTTATTGTGCTCAGTTGTGGGCATGGTATTATAATCTACCTCAAATTCTGCCACTACATCTGCCTGGCAGATATAGCTCTCCATTTTGTTACTAAATGAAAAACGAAATTATTAAACACAAAGTATTTAATGAAATTTGCCTTTTCAGAGAGTCGTATGAGGTGCTGATCAAGCTCCTAGGGACTGAGAGTTGCTACACTCCTTGTGTCGCAGAAGTGTTATTAAAATCGTGCCTCTATACTTAACTAGTATATGTAAATGGGTGTGTGCACGAACCAATGTGATATTTGTATAAAGAAAATTTAAGGAATATTTTTTCACTTTTGCGCAAGTGTAAAAAACAGTGTTAAAGTACAGAACTGGCAAGCCAGTGAACAATGTGAAGCTCTTTGAAACAAAGGCTTACCACCAATTTTAGAAAAACAAACTTAGAAAAAAGTGTGGTTTGGCAAAGGTCGAAATCAGCAAAAGTTAGTCCTCCAAAAGTTTTATTAAAGTAAAACTTCGAGACAATATATGTGTTTTAAAAGAAAGCGTCAGTATTGGCAACACGATATGGTGCAGCAATAGAGTGTCGTGGCACGTTATGTTTCATTTTGTGTATTTTTTGTTGTTGTACGTCAGCGTTAGTATTATTTAAGGTGTTCCTTGGGTTGCAAGTACAATCGCCGTTACGTACGAATTTGTGGAGTGTGCCGGAATTATGACGTATATTCCCGCAATATGGATAACGAATTTGTATTAAAAAAATATTATTCCGAACTTTTCCGCCCAAAATAATAATAAGTGTACAGTGTATATGTGTGTATATATTTGTATATATAGAAGCAACTTTGAGCTATTAAGAGACTTTTGTTTGCTTCGCTGTGTGACCGTGTAATTTCAAATAAAGGTTTTACAGCCTGATTCTTATGTGGTAACAACTTTCTTCACCACGCCAAATTTCTTCATTTGGCAACTTTTGCACCCTTTTGGAATTATAAAAAGTGGAAAAATTGATAGAGTGTTTTTGTGAGGTGTAATTGCGAATGGCCGAATGCATCTTTATTCAAATATTGTCAGCTTATTTATACTAAATTATTATAAACATATTCTTACATACATATTTACTTTAAGCATACATATTTACATACTTATTTACATTAAGCATACATACTTACCGTTCATGCGAGCGATTAGCGCACGCGCCTTTTATGAATTTGTACCCTTGTATTTTAGTTTTAATCACCATACCACGGTAACACAACCAAGCACACTCAAGATTGCTGACCCATCGCACTAACTTGTTACATCGCTTTGTCATTTTGCCACTGCCATTAAAAATTACTGTTAGGTCCGAGATCTAAATATTCGGCCGCACCCTCGTCAATCTTCAACATGTTCATGCGACTGCGTGAGTCAGGCGTAAGAATATCTCACACTTTCCGGTTCCGTTTTTTAATCGAGCTTACCGCATTCGCTCTCAATTCCATTTAAATTAATACAAATCTTCCATTGTGCATTGACCAAGATACGCTGTTTTCATGGCGCTCGCATAGATTCTTCCAAGACTGTTTGTGAACCCATAATTATGTAGTGACATCGTCGCACTATTTCTCTCGCCACCCTTGTGTGTTTTGGTTGAGGTGAATACAACTTTCGCTGGGGTAAGCGTTTGTTAAGTATGTATATTCGACTGGGTCCCCACGATTTATTAACCGATATCGCGCCAGTCGATTTTCGATAGGATTTAGGCTCAGGAAAAAAAGTCCGCATACCCAAAAAAATGAATTTTCGAGCCTTCGAAAAAAAATGCGAAAGGTAAATTTTTCTACCAAAACACTCTCAAACCCAAAAAATAGTTCTTTTTCAAGAAACTGTTTATCACCAAAGTTTTACAACACTTTTTGATCTATCGGAAAAATCGATTGCGCCATATCGGTTAAGTTTCATCCATACAATCGACCAGGTTTATGTATATGCGCATGACATGTCCTGAAGGACGGCCATGAAATATAATCTCCTTTAGAGACATGCGTGTGACAGGAGGCAGGCGGACGCTATATCGCGACCCTCGGAATCTGTCTATTTCTCTAACTTTTCTATCTTGTGTCAGCTAGCTCAGCTCATCTCCACTTGGCATTTGTAAGAAAAACTGAAATAAGTGGTTTTATGTTCTAACTGATGATATGTCTTTTGTTTCGTGTCTGATGAACTCAGGAGATCGTCTTATGCCCATTTGTTTTCCCACAGGCTTTTAGCTCCTCCGTTTGAGTCTTTAAGGAGTGTTATGTGCTCCGTGGTGGGCATGGCATTATAATCTACCTCAAATATCTGCCACTGCATCTGCTGCAGATATAGCTCTCCATTTGTTACTAATGAAAAACGAAATTATTGACACAAAGTATTTAATGAAATTTGCCTTTCAACGAGAGTCGTATGAGGTGCTGATCAAGCTCCTAGGACTGAGAGTTGCTACACTCCGTGTGTCGCAGAAGTGTTATAAAATCGTGCCTCTATATCTTAACTAGTAAAGTAAAAGGGGTGTGTGCACGAACCAAATGTGATATTTGTATATAAAGAAAATTTAAGGAATATTTTTTCACTTTTGCGCAGGTGTAAAAAACAGTGTTAAGTAAAAAAAAAAACAGAACTGGCAAGCCAGTGGAACAGTGTGAAGCTCTTGAAACACGGGTTTACCAACCAATTTTAGAAAAACAAACTTAGAAAAAGTGTGGTTGGCAAAATGCCGAAAGCAGCAAAAGTTAGTCCTCCAAAAGTTTTATTAAAGTAAAAACTTCGAGACCCTATATGTGTTTTAAAAGAAAGTCGGCAGACTTGGCAACACGATATGTGCAGCAATAGTTGTCGTGGCACGTTATGTTTCAATTTGTGTATTTTTTGTTGTTGTACGTCAGCGTTTAGTATATTTAAGGTGTTCCTTGGTTGCAAGTACATCGCCGCTACGTACGAATTTGTGGCGTGTGCCGGAATTACGACGTATATTCCCGCAACTATGGATAACGAATTTGTATTAAAAAATATTATTCCGACTTTTCCGCCCAAAACATAATAAGTGTACAGTGTTATATATGTGTATCTATTTGTATATATAGAAGCACCTTTGAGCTATTAAGAGGACTTTTGTTGCTTCGCTGTGTGCCGTGTAATTTCAAATAAAGGTTTACAGCCTGATTCTAATGTGGTAACAACTTTCTTCACCACGCCAAATTTCTTCATTTGGCACTTTTGACCCTTTTGGAATTATAAAAAGTGGAAATTGATAGAGTGTTTTGTGAGGTTGTAATTGCGAATGGCGAATGCATCTTTCTTCAAATAGTCTCACTTATTATACTAAAATTATAATAACACATATTCTTACATACATATTTACTTTAAGCATACATATTACATACTTCATTCACCTTAACATACATACTTACTGTTCAGCGAACTATTAGCCAACGCGCCCTTTTATTGATTGTACCCTTGAATTTTATTTTAATCACATACACGTACACCCCCAACAACACCTCAAGATTGCTGACCCGTCCGCTTTATTATAAGTTGGTACTCTCTCGCGAGTTTCTGTAGATGCGGGTTAGTTCTGCTCCTCGTGTAGCCCGCGTGACGCATGATTCATTGTAATACTAAATACAAATCTTTACATGCTCACCTCGTCTTGCAAAGCGCATTCCCATTTCATCTTCCAAATGCTCTAAGTATCATGAGCTTAATGAAGAACTTCAGGAATTCCTTCTTAAGGCTCCCAACTCTTGCCAGTCCGGTTGTTATTCCTATAACCATACAAACTCTTTGTCCTTCACAACTCCGGCAGCGCTTTTTAAATTAGTTTTGCGGTTGACTGCTATCTGCTACCTCCTCCGCTCTTTCGATGAATCCTGGGGATCTTTAACTCCGTCCGTACTCTAATCCCCCCTTCCCTTACTCTGGCCATGGTCGTTGGCATATGTGCCAGGCCTGCTGAATATAATTTGTCGTTGCGCACGTACCTAGCTGCTGACTATAATTTTAACCGGGTTGTCCGACCTCGTTCAGTTGATTGGTATGCAGCCATTTGCCTGGCATATCATTATCTACTTTCTAGTCTTTCTCGTGAGTTAGTTCGCTGGCTTGTTTTTGTTGTTTGTGGGTTGTTGGCAACCGCGGCATGCATGAAAACGGCTCACATCCTGTGATCGATCACGCGTAGGGGAGTTCTCGTTATCGCTTCTCCTGCTTGGTATGAGATGCCGCCTAATCGTTTTCTTAGCTTCGTCAAAAATCAGTTCTCGCCTCACTTCTAGCGCCATAATTCCTGCGTGCTGTAGGCTAGCGCAGATCCTTCTCGATGAGTATAGTATACGCGCCACGATACCTTTAGCCATTTTTATACTTTATATCCTCGTAGTATTAAACCCTAGAGAGTGTGTGAATACTTGTTTCGCGCTCTTTGTATCTGATGCTCTAAAGGTGATAATCTTAAATATTTCCTTTATTTAAACCTGGCT
>JARSSU010007711.1:0-29884 GCA_029619165.1 Eurosta solidaginis
AAAAGCTGTAAATAGTTTAAGGCTCTTAACGTTGACATTTGCATGCCCCGAAAACAAGAGGGTGTGACAACAAAGGACGAAAAGCAAAATGGTGTCTGCTCCAAAGTGCACATGCAGGTTTTTTAAGGCCTCCTACGTGCAACGTATGCGTATGGGTGGTGGAATATGGCGGTAATGCCATTTTATGGAAAGCGAAAATTCTAAGTGAAAATGTTTGAGACCTCAACTTGTTGTGCTGCATAAATTTAAAAGTAACCTTTCATTCGAACTAACTACCCTGCAGCGAATCGCACTACTTCTAAACTATTCGCTAGAAAAGCTTAACCTAATTTAAGGGATGTTGATTGAGTTTATGTTAGAAATAAACTTTGCGTTTAGGGCTTTTCCCTAAATGCTGTGTCAATGTTTGGACATCAGCATGAAAATACGTTTGACATCTTTTCATTATAGTTTCGTTATTTATTTATAGACTTCTCCAGAGCCCGCTCCTGGTATTTCTGGGATGATTTCAGAAATCGTTCAATTTCAGTACATAAAGACTAAGTCCTATATGCAATGACGTATGTTTGAAATGTCTTCGGGATTACTTCAGGCTAATTATGAGGTTTTCAAAAATATTTCGGGATAATTCCGACCCATTTTATGACTATCGCCTTTACTTCGCTATATGTAACGGATTTTTCGAAATAGTTTCTGGATGATTTGGGGTTGTCCAAGAAGGCATTGGGGAGTGTTATCGATGTTGATGGTCCTTTGCCGAATACAGATGCGGTACGTTCCGATAACAAGTAAGGAAATCTAAGTTCGGACATTACATACCCAGCTGTACACTTGAAATGCTGTTGTTGTTTGTTTTGTGTGCTTAATAGTGTTAAAAGGCTGCGCAATAATACATATACATATGGTTATATTCTGAATAAATTTTTCTTCGAGTTATGGCTCCCGAAACATAGAAAATTGCTTAGTCATAATAGGGGCGGTGCCACGCCCATTTTTTTTAAATTTGAAGTTTTTCCTATTTATTGTTATAAATCCACTTGGGAAATGAAATACCATTGATATAAAGCTCTTTTTTGCAAAGATATAGCTTATTTTATTCTTCCACGACCCTTTTAAAGACCTTTTATATAAAAGTGGGCGTGGCCCTTTTCCGATTTCGTTAATTTTTCTTCAAAGCATTCCTCTCTTCAAAGCAACCTCTCTGCCGAATTTTGTTACGATAGGTTTAACGATTCTTAATTTATGATTAATAGTATTTGTAAAATTGATTTTATCACAAGTGGGCGGTGCCACGCCCATTTTAAAAATTTTTTTCAAATTTGTATCAAGAGTCTCAATATCAGTCCACGTGCCGAATTTCAACATTCTAGGTGTATTATTTACTAAATAATCAGGTTTTTTGTGTTTCCAAAATATAACATATATAAAAAGTGGGCGTGATTTTCATCCGATTTCGCTCATTTTCAATACCAATCTATTCTGGGTCTAGATAAGCCAGTGTACCAAAGTTGGTGAAGATATCTCAATATTTACTTAAATTATCGTGTTAACGGACAAACGGACGGACGGACATAGCTCAATCAAATTTTTTTTCGATACTGATGATTTTGATATATGGAAGTCTATATCTATCTCGATTCCTTTATACCTGTACAACCAACCGTTATCCAATCAAAGTTATTATACGCTGTGTACAAGTACAGCTGGGCATAACAAACACCAGTACTAGGTCGGCCATCGGGCACGATTTAGTATGACCACATGAAACCTTTAAGACCATCGCACCCTCGCACTCCCTAGATCCATGAGAAACTTTGGGTCGCCAGAGTTTCGGCTGTTAAAGAAACCGTATTCGCCGGTTGGAGAAGCTACATATAAATTGCGCAGCCAACCCCCTGAATCAATTTGGTATTTAACTCCCCTCTTTCGACCTGCCGTGGGTATATTCTAAACCCCTTAACCCGCTGGGGGGATTATTTGGGGTTTTTCTAGGATCCACATCAGAACTTTTCAAGGATTATTTCGGGTTCATTTTGAAATTAATCCCATCAAGGCAAACTTTGTAAAAAAGACAAGCTCAAAAAAGAAAATTATGATACAATTTGCTGATCAATTAGTTAGATCTGTTAGCTTCAGGCATTATTTTCAGGACTAGTTCAGTTTTTTTTCCTAAGGACTTTAAAAACCTTTGCATCTAAGGACGAGACTTTTTCGGTTTAATTTCATTATTGATTCCAAAGCAGTAACCGGTTACAAGAAAGTGATCTGATCCAAGAAGTAACCGGTTCCAAAAAGAAACCGGATTAAAAAAAAGAACGGTACCAGAAAAATAACCGTTTCCAAAAAAATAACCGTTTCTGAAAAAGTTAGTGGTTCCAGGATGCTTAACCATTTTCAAAGTAGAAACTGGTTCCAAAACAGTAACCGTTTCCAAAGAAGTGATCGTTTCCAAAAAGTAACCGGTTCCAAAAGGTAACCGGATCTTAAAAAGTAACCTGTTTCCAAAATTCTGGTTTCAAAAAGATAACTAGCTTTAAAGAGTAGCCGGCTGCAAAAAAAGTTACAACTCGTAAGTGACCGGTTCCAAAAACGAAGCCAGTATCAAAATAAGAAAATCGGTTGCAAATAAGTAATCTGTTTAAACGGAGTAGCCTATTCTAAATAAGAAACTAGTCCTAAAAACATAATCTGTTCCAAATAAGTAATGCGCGCAAAAGTGAAGTCGGTTTAAAAAAATGTCTGTTCCAAAGATATTACCAGTTCCAAAAGTTTGGGGTGAAAAAAGTAACCGGCTTGAAAAAAGTAACCAGCCCAAAGAAGTACTGGTACCAAAAATGTTCTATAAAATTAAGCAGTTCCAAATAAGTACGCGGTTTTGAAAAATAATTGGTTCACAAAACTTCGGGTAAATATTTTATATACTATGTATTTTTAATAACTGAACCTATTCCAGAAAAAGACAACGATTTCAAACCAAATTTATGTAGACTTTGCATCTGCTGGGAAAGATGGCGCAAAACCACCCTAATGTTTGTATATGCGTACAAGCGACATTGCCTTATACATATTTTACGTTTCTGTGCATTCGTTTAACCATTTCTCTTCCTATGTATGCTTTTATGTACGTCACTCAGAAAAGCTTAATGCAGCACTCAAAAAGCTGCAGTGGTACTTTACATTGCTGCTTAACAAGCTACCCTATTAAGCTTTGGAAAGTTCTAATGATTGTGTGCGTGATAATAAAAGTGTATTTATATGCCAGCAGATGGCGCTGTGTGCTGTCAGTAGACAGGCGAGCGCCCTAGTGTATCTTAGCAAAAGTTATATAAAACACAGGGTGTGGTAAAAATTTCAACATATTGTTTCTTCTTAGGCCCGCTTTTTCAGTAAAAGTTTCAACTCAGCTGTCAGTTAAACTACTCTTAAACTTATTGTGTAGTTTTTCAGTCGACTTTAACTGAAGTTTAAGCTTAAGCGGCGTCTGGCAGGGTTAAACTCTAGTTATCTTATCAGTTATTTGCGTTCATTCGAAATTGCGTCGAATATACCCAACAAGCGTTTGGGCTTCAGTACCACTAGAACTCATGTTGATCACTAGGCATACTTTTTAAATTTTAAGTTGTTTCGAAACTTAAGTTGTGCTCAACTCGAGAATCATGGCGTAATCGGCAAAATGAGGGAATTTTTTATAAAGCAAAAAATGCTATTACTTAAGTTGAAAAAATTTAATTAACAACTTGTGGTTCTCTAACTGGACTTAAATGTAGAATTCCATAATACAGTATTTTCACGAAAACAAACTAAAATAGATATATTTTATTTTTGATAATTACGCTTCATTACTGCTATCACCGGATGTTTATTTTTCACAATAAACAGCTGTGGTTTTGGTGGGTACCACCTTGGAGATTTTTTTCACTCCATCTCAACTCGATATCCAATGTAGGATATCAACTGGAGAAACGTGTTGAATATTCATTTCAGAAAAATGTACATTTCCAAAATCTATTGAAACTTGATAATAATTGGAATATATTAATGACGTTAGAGATCAACTCGAATACAAAATTTCTCAAAGGCTGGTAGTGATTTAGAGATTGAAGTTGGATATCAACTAGAGAACTATCTGGTTTAAAAATAATTAAATAATGATGTTGGATATCACGACCGGAACTAGATATATATTTCGCTAGAGAAATTTTTTCCATGTTTGTTGGGTAAACAAAATCCAGCTGTTGCCGTATCTACAAATTATCTAGATAATAAAAAACCAATGTTGCCGACAAAAAAGCCAACACCCAAGGCGGTCTTAAACTGCGACTGAAAAACCCTGAGTAGTTTAACTGGAGTTTAAATTTGACTAGAGTTTAAACAAACATAGTTTTAGCTCAGCTTAACCAGCTTCGGAAAAAACCGGACCTTAATTTAATAAAAGAAGGAGTCTTATTTCAAAAGTATTATTGAGCTCTTTTCGAAATCGATACGTTTATACCCGCATATTTCTATACAGTTTCGAATCATATGACTTTTAAAATTTTACGTTTTTCTGTGATGCAGAGATATCACTTTTTACTGTATATTTCGTCATATACTACGATTAAACTCTGAGGTACCTCTACCCTGGGCTCATTAGCTACTCTGATTTCATGTCATATCCACCGAAATCACCTACACAGAAAATAACCGTGAATAAAAATGTCAGTCCGAAAAAACGTTGCAAAGCTTGTTATCGCATAATATTTTTACTTGGCTAAGCTGAATACTTATAAGGATATTAGCCACAAAGTAGCTGCTGCGTGCTCAAATTTTTAATCCATGTCTATTTGCTTTGCTTTTATACTCAGTTGAGCAGAGCTCACAGAGTATATTAACTTTGATTGGATAATGGTTGATTGTACAGGTATAAAGGAATCGAGATAGATATAGACTTCCATATATCAAAATCGTCAGGATCGAAAAAAATTTGATTGAGTCATGTCCGTCCGTCCGCGTCCGCCCGATAACACGATAACTTGAGTAAATTTTGAGGTATCTTGATGAAATTTGGTAAGTAGGTTCCTGAGCACTCATCTCAGATCGCCTTTTTAAAATGAACGATATCGGACTATAACCACGCCCACTTTTTCGATATCGAAAATTTCGAAAAACCGAAAAAGTGCGATAATTCATTACAAAAGACGGATAAGCGATGAAACTTGGTAGGTGAGTTGAACTTATGATGCAGAATAGAAAATTCGTAAAATTTTGGACAATGGGCATGGCACGCCGCCCACTTTAAAAAGAAGGTAATTTAAAAGTTTGCAAGCTGTAATTTGCAGTTGTTGGAGATATCATGATGAACTTTGGCAGGAACGTTACTCCTATTACTATATATATGCTTAATAAAATTAGCAAAATCAGAGAACGACACGCCCACTTTATTTTTAAAGTAACTCCAGTAATGATATGGTGCAACCAAAATACAAAAATAAAAGAAATTTCAAAATGGGCGTGGCTCCGCCCTTTTCATTTAATTTGTCTAGGATACTTTAATGCCACAAGTCGAACAAAATTTACCAATCCTTGTGAAATTTGGTAGGGGCTTAGATTACAGGACGACAACTTATTTCTGTGAAAAGGGGCGAAATCGGTTGAAGCCACGCCCAGTTTTATAAACAGTCGACCGTCTGTCCTTCCGCTCGGCCATTAACATGATAACTTGAGCAAAAATCGATATATCTTTACTAAACTCAGTTCACGTACTTATCTGAACTCACTTTGTATTGGTATAAAAAATGGCCGAAATCCGACTATGACCACGCCCACTTTTTCGATATCGAAAATTACGACAAATAAAAAAAATGCCATAATTCTGTACCAAATATAAAAAAAACGGATGAAACATGGTATTGGATTGGTTTATTGACGTAAAATATAACTTCAAAAAAAAACTTTGTAAATGGGTGTGACACCTACCATATTAAGTAGAAGAAAATGAAAAAGTTCTGCAGGACGAATAAACACACCCTTGAAATCTGGCAGGAATATTGTTCGTGGTATTACATATATAAATAAATTAGCGGTATCCGACAGATGATGTTCTGGGTCACCTGGTCCACATTTTTGTCGATATCTGTTAAAACGCCTTCACATATACAACTACCACCAATCCCTTTTAAACCTCATTAATACATTATTTGATACCCATATCGCACAAACACATTCTAGAGTCAGCCTCTGGTCCACCTTTATGGAATATCCCTAAATGGCGTCCACCTACAGAACTATGGCCACTCCCTCATAAAATACCTTTAATACCTTTCATTTGATACACATGTCATACAAACACATTCCAGGGTTACCCTCGGTTCATTTTACTACGAGGTGATTTTCTCTTATGTTGTCACCATAGCTCTCAACTGAGTATGTAATGTTCGGTTACACGAACTAACCTTCCTTACTTGTTCACTCATAATTTGCGCATCAATTTTAATTTCATACACTGCGTAACAGCGATGGATATCTCACTTCAAGAGGAAAGTTCTAAGAAAAGCATAAATAAGTATGTACGCAGCTACTCGTTTTAAAGGTTAATATACTATAGTAATATGTATTTACATATACATATAGGGGAACGATGCTGAAGTACTAAACACTTCTTTATAAGGGTTGGATTTCGTTTGAGACGCATTAATGTGATGTTGGGGTTAGTTTTTTCATGGCGAGAATATTGAATTGAAATTTTGCTGATGACGCATTTTTTGCATGAAAAGATACAAAATCATGACATAAGTACCTACAGCGAAGCACAACGCATTTTCGAGAACTCCATAAGTGCTACTGGTATTGAGTTACATGCATTTTATTATGACTACAGGAAGTGTAGGAGGACTTTAAAACAAACAGGCCAGTGGGGTTTGTTAGATTTATTACAAATAGTTTAGGGAAAGATAGGCAGTGTAAATTTCACAATTATTCGAAAAATTTCATCATTTCGAGGGAAGCAAACTAATCGCTCTTATTATGGCATAGCTTTACTTGCTAACACCAGCGGCCTCTGTTCAAATAAATAGGTTCGCATAATCGGTTGAAATTACTGAAATGATTTTACTATAAGCGCTGATCAGCAAACCCAAATATTACTGGATAACGCATATTTACTGGAACGGGTTTCTGTATCCCTTGTCATACCAGTTTAAAATGTGCGAGTATTTCGTCGAGATGTTATGTGTTCGTTCGCTTATTTTTATACTATATAATGTTTTATGATTATAGAAGTTTACGTTTTTCTGGCGTCGGCCTTTTGTTTGAGGGATATGCTGTTTATTGATTTTTGCTTGGAACATTTATTATCGGCCACTTGGTTCTCAAAGTGTATGTATCACGTAACCACGTTTTTATTTTTGTGATTGTTTGTCATATGTTACAATTAAGCAAACGTAGGTAAACATGTAAACGACATACATATCTGCTAAACTTATACCGTTATAATAGGATTAATTTTTGGTTTTGGTCCTAAGTATTCGCTTTTTGGAAGGTGCCTGCTACTGGTTTTGTTTTCATTTGTTAGACCTGTATTCTGAATCAGATTTTCCGTGTTTGGTTTATGTTTCTACTAATTTAAGTTTCGTGTTTCTTAGTTCTTGTATGGTTGTTGTCTGTTTGCTGTTCTTTGTATTCTATTTAAATTTTTGATGCTCTATTTTTCGTCCCCCTTTTACGGTTTTCTTTTCTTATCTTTTTGACTTCCGACTTTTTATTCAAATTCTTCGGCTCCGAAGGTACCGATGTTCAGTTGTATTGGATGGTAGATATCCGTCTGTAGGGCTTTGCGTATGTATACAGTGGCCATATGGACAGTAGCACAATTACGAGCTAGCGCATGGTTTTGTTGCGCGAAATTCGCTGCGAAGTACTGTCATTCAAGCTATGAATAAACGTCCCGCCGCCAGCCGCCTTTCACATCAAGGCGAGATTTTTCAATCTGTGAATAAACGCCAACTGATGCAGTGGACCACAAAGAATAAGGGCTTCTTCTCTAAGTAAGGTGAAAATAAATGGTTAGTGACTTCAACACCAGGGTGAGCAAGAAAGGATCTTTGGTACTAAAGGCCAAAAATTCAACCTCCAAGATGTAAATCTCCCTTAGAGTTTAGGCTGATTGACTTATAATGGCATTTCTAGTACATGGCATTTCCAGTATAAGGATAAACCAAGCTATTGGCTGTCCTCTGATCGCAGAACACGAAACCAAATAGAAGCATGCGGACAATTAACTTATGGAATTCAATATACGCACATGCCTTAGTAGATAACCCTTATCTTCATTGCAAAAAAACGAGGGTATCGATACCTGCCGAAATACCGCATATCAAGTTCTAATTAGCATTTTGTGGCAAAGGTTGAAGTCTTGGCCAGAGAAAAACGTTCGAAAAGTAATTAATTTTTTGTCAAGCAAGAATCATGCTGGGTGGCAGTTGGAGTATTCAAACCGTAATTTCTGGGTATATTTTTGGTCCATTTCTTGATGCCAAATGCGTGTATCGAAGAAGATTTAATGATGATCTATATGAGCTTTAGGCAGCCACGAGCATAGTGCAACAAATAAAAGTACAAAAGCTCCACTGGCTAGGAGATGCTACGCAAGTTTACATTGTGGTTAAACCCCCTCGCCGGTTAAGCGTCAGTTTATGATGATAACGATTATATCATGAAATTTACAAAAGTGATTTAACATTCGTTTTTTCTAGAACAACATAAGCACTTGAAAAAATTAAAAACAATAACGTATCAACATAACCTTATTAAAATATAGGCACATATAAAATATTTATCAGAGAGTCTGTTGTGTGCATTCGTTTAAGAATAGAAGGATTCTGCACTTTGCAAGATTTTCAGCTTGAAAAATGATTTCACCCAAACGTGTGCTCTATCAGCATCAATAACTGCTATTAGTGATAATAATCCATGTGTGTAAAGATTTTACACAAAAACCAAAACAAAAACAAAGCACAAAATGATGCTTTCAAATTTACAAACATAACAACAATCTAAGCTACGAGTATGCATATCTCACAAGCTTATCGAAAATATGAACTCAAATTGATTTCTGTGGCTACTCAACAAAATTTAGTATTCTATCATGTAAGAATACTTTTTTGTTGTTTTAAGCTTATCTTTAGGTAACGCTTACTGCCTTCGAATGCCACATAATTCGGCCTAAATGCAATACAGACTCTGAAGCAGCTCTCTATTTCGATTTTTTCTTCTTCATATTTAACTTTTATATAAATATCGGGTGGGATAGATGTAAAGTCTCGATGCTATTAGTGTACTAATGTGCTACAAATGCAAAGGATTTATCATAAATCAGCCGACTGTAAAAACGAAGAAGCTTGCCACAATGCCACGGAAAACACAACGATAAAACATGTGAAGAAAATCCAATTAACAAGTGTCTAAATTGCATAAAAGCGAACACAAACTTAAACCTAGCTTTAGACATAAATCATGATTACATTGACAGGAACTGTCACTGGCTACAATAATAACTAGAGATAAAAAACAAAAAATTAGGATATTAGCACTAAATGAAGATGCAGAAAGCTCACAAAAAAATATATATATGACAATTCAAGAAACCCAAAATAAACTAAATGTATATATCTTACACAAATAGTATCACAGCTAACCAAAAATGAGTGAAATAATGATCGAGGAAGAAATCCAGATATTGTACTTTGTGCAGAAACACATACTACGGAGATGTATATGACTCGGAACTGAGATTGCTGGGTTCAATCATATTAGATGCACTCGCATAGTCGTCACACCGGTGGTGTCTTAACCTTATTTCATAAGAAAATTGATTTCAAGTTATTTCAATAGGAGCATAGGTAATAATATATGTGTATTGTGTTTGAAACAATACGATGTATAACTAAGTGGAGGGTTTGTGCGTTATATCACTCACCAAACACCAGTGATGCCGAATTCATAGACATATTAATGAGATGAGGGAAGATTGCTTTTCTGAAAGCGGCAACATATCGTTATTGGCGACTTTAATATAATGTCAATACACACACAACATCTCGAGACAGCTAATTAGACTTCGAATCACTAGCAATGTATCAATTAATTAATTTTAATACAAGAATAACAGAACAACGCAAACGAGAATAGATCTACTCTTTAGTAACCAAAGCTGAAGTTGAAGTATCGATGGATTCGCATAAAATATCGGATCATGAACTATTTTCATTCAAACTACCAAATTCAAAAGAAGTACCAAATGAGAATCTTTGAAAACCGCGTGTGTTGGAATAAAACTATGCAAAAGACCACTTAGTAAATCTCCTTAGAACTTACAACTTAGCTGAACTAAACAACTGCGAAGTGAGCCTAAAGGTCCAAAGAATAAACAACATCTTAATGACGTAATGCCACTTTAACATATAAAAGCGAGTTCAAGTTAAATGATTAATAAATGGTACGACCATGAACTAACAGAGTTGAATAAGCTGAAGTATGAACAATTTAAAATAGCAGAGAGAACCAATATTTGGGATAACTATATTACAATAAAACGATATTACAAAAAAGCAGTTAAAATAAAAAGAAAACATTTATGGAAACAAAATCTCAGGAAATATCTAATACCAAAAGTTAATGTGGAAATGTCTAAAAGACGCCATAAATTTGAGTAGTGAGGTAGCACAAATTCAAAAATTTCTATAAATGGTGCTCTTATTGAAGATGACTATGAAATAGCAACTGAATTAAACGCGTTACTTTAATGAGAGCATAATCGGAATCAGAGATAGCATTGAAATCTTCGAAGCAGGTGGAAATCAAATGGAGATAAGCAGAAGCGTGTTTAAATTGAAGGAAATAGATGTTGAAGAAATTATGAGAGTTACAATCGAAATTAAAAAACAAGTACGGAGGAAAAAAATTAGTAACGAAGGTGTATTAAAAGACCAGCATGGAGTACTTAGGATATACCTACACATGTGTAATTAATGAAAGTTTCCAATTTGGTGTATTTCCAGACTGCTGGAAGACACTCAGTAATTGTACCTGGTGAAAAAAGTAAGGGGAACAATTAAACCAGAGGAGATACGACCCATAAATACCTTACCTAGCGATGAGGAAAATAATAGAAACTGTAGTTTAAGAAACCAATTGCTGGATTACTTAAATAAAAACGAAATTATTATAAAGGAGCAGTCCGGGGTTTAGATCAAACACTCGTGTGAAACTGCACTTAACCTGGTATTGCGAATGGAAAGAAAGTAGAACGAAGAAACAATTTAACAATTTCAGTTTTCCTCGACCTAAAAAGAGCTTTCGAAACAGTAGACAGAGATATTCTTATAAGAAACTGTATAAAATTGCATAAGAAAACATAGCGCTTAACTGGTTCCACAAGTTACCTTAGTGGAAGAAAACAGAAAACTGTAAATAAGAAATAAGATTTTTCCCCCGAGTGGACATTGAAATAGGAGTGCCACAGGGATCGGTGTCTTTGCAGCAATTCTTTTATATTTACATAATGATATCAAAAACTGTATCAAATACTGCAAATAAGATAATATTCGCTGATGATGCACTTTTGACTCTAAGCGGTCACACAATTGATGGAGGCAGCCTCAAAAATAGCAATCGGACCTACAGGCAAATATATAGTGTGTGCCAATATGCTCTTAAAATAACATAGAAAAGACAATGGATGATAATGGGGTCTAGAGTGACTCAAGATGATGCTATCGCTAAAAATAGCAATACACCTATAGAAAGGAGTAACTCCGAATAAAATACCTGGGATAATTATAGATGACAATTACAAATTTGATCGAACATCTTTAATACATCGAAGGGAAAATGTCCTCCAAAAAAATAGAGGTTCATGTTCGTTCATCATGTCAGGCATATAGTAGGCCAATACAAAATCATGGTTCTATAGATCCATTATCGAGCCGCATTTTATTTACTGTCCTACAATCCGATCCTATTCGCCTTAGCTGATTCGCAAAAATCCAGGCTACAAATTAAACAAAACAAAGTTATGCGTTTCATATTAAGAAAACGGTATGATACCCCATTAAGGATTTACTAGACAGTCTTAAACTGGCTTCAGTGTAAAACAGAACATCACTACTACACATTGAAGTTTATACACAACATAAAGTTGGGAAACTTGCCGAATTACCTAAGTGAACGTGTCAGACTAACAGAGAGGTCCTAGCTACAAACAAGACACAATAACAACTTTTACTTGCCGTTAGTGAGATCTGAATTCGATAAAAAAAGTATATACTACGAAGGAATTAGAGAATATAATGATCTGCCATGATATTAAAAACTGTAATAATACCAAAAAATTCAGAAAGTTATTATACAGCTACTGTAAAGCGCTACCTGTAAAGTAGTTAAATTTTATTTAGTAAATATTTTATAGATTATTATATAGTTGAAGTCAAAGAAATTCAATGATTGAAACAAATATGTAAAATAAAAATACTTTGTACCTTATTAAATTATATAGATCTTCAAGATCGTAAATAAAATAAATAAATTAAAACTGTCACATTGTTATTGGTATGCACTTTAGTGCCTTCTTTTCATTTTGTAGCTAAGCATGTGCTTTGTTCCGTTTTCATGTTTGGTTGATTGTAGTGCTTTTGGCTGCGGCAGGATCATGATTTTTAAATCTAGGAACGCATATACTAGGCTCGTCTTGTATGGAATAAGGATTTTGGAATAAGTGAGTTTATTTTGACTAATTTTTTTAGTTGATTTTTCGACAGGTGGATAATTGATGTACATTGGAACGACGGTCCGTCATCCTTTTACTGTTTGAAGACAAACCTGTTTCGGCGATGCACCATCATCAGCGTCATTGTTCGTTTGTTTTATTAGTATCGAAAGGATATTCCCTCAACTTTGAACTTTCGTCGAAACTTTAGGTAGGACATACCTAAAACCAAGAACTTCGTCATTTGAGAGGTATCAAGAATATATAACTGGCGTCGTATGCAACTTAGTTCGCTTGTAACTAAATTATAAGTTCCCCGCATTAACTTATCTCACGTAATGTAAAGCTTTGTTAAATACAATCTATAAAAACCTTTGCGTTAAAGTCAATTTCACTCGAAAGAGATAAAGCGTACACAATACATATCACAGCTTAACACTACAATCGCCTTCTATATACATATATAGTAAGCAAATATTTATAGGTGGGATTACACAGTGGAACAGGTCTTAAAAGGTTTAAATAAAAATTAAAGTATGTTCATTAGGGTGGGTCGATTTATTAACTGATATCGCGCCATCGACTTTTCGATAGGATTTGGGCTCAGGAAAAAAGTTCCACTACGCATACCCAAAAAAATAATTTTCGAGCCTGCGAAATTTCATTTTCATTACACATTATTTGAAAAAAAAATTTTATTTTTTAAAACATTTTCACCACGAATTTTTAATAAATACATAAAAAATGATTTGGAGCCTTGAAAATGAATGCATATATGCTAAAAAAATCTTTAAAAAAATGGCGAGAGGGTAAATTTTTCGACCAAAACACTCCCCGAAATTTCGCAGGCTCGATAGGTATTTTTTGTTTTTGGGTATGCGTAGTGGAACTTTTTTTCCTGAGTCCAAATCCTTTCGAAAAATCGATGGCGCGATATCGGTTAACTTTCCGTGCATACAAATCGACCCACCCTAATATTCAAAATTGTAAATTAATGCAAACAGAACTTCACTGCATTTATTGAATCAAAATTTTTTTTAATAATTTAAAGAAATTTTTTACAAGCCTTTTCAAAGTTTGTGAACGATTGGTTAGAATGGGGACGAGAACATGCATATTATTTGATGAAATATCTAGCGAAAAACTATGACCTATTCAATTGATTGCTTTGTTGTCAGTAGCTAATATTCACAAAACTTCGGTAAGGGGAATGGTTTACGAGACATCAGTCAAAATTCCTGAGCGATAAGTAAAACGGAGACGAGAAAATACAAAATATTCTGATGCTATAAAACATTTGTTAAGTGTCACCTATTAAATAAAAAAAAGAAAAAACAAATAACATCAATTACTAAGGAATATTTTAAGATGCGCCTTTAAAAATTTCTGTACAATCGTTTACAAAGAACACCAGAACATGCTTAATATCTCAGGATAGATATGACGAAAACCTATGTCTGTTCCAAACAGAAATTCTTACAACAAAACTTAACGTAGGTTAAGTAATTTGGTTGAAAACGAGTTACAAATGACACCCAAAAGAAGATTTGAGTACATGTTGGTTATATATAACTACAACGGAGAACTGGTATACTGAGCAAAAATAGGAGAAAAAGCTTATACTGATCAAATAACGAGTGGTAATTAGAGAACGTTTGGCCCGCTACGTAAATAATTTGACTATCCAATTGTCCTATTTATTTATTTTTTTACGTGTTTGGTCTTGCAGTTCTTGTTAGTTTTGTTGTTATTTTGCTAGTAACTTATTATGGTTGATGGTGTTGTGATTGTATTTTTTTGATTGTCGTACTTGTTGTCATTATTTGTATGGAATTTATTTTAGTTGCGATTCCTGTCGCATTTCTTTCTCTTGGTGGTTTAATATTGTCTCTTACTGCAGTTGTTGTATTTTGTATTTTTGGAATCGTACTGAATCTACTGGTTTCATTAAATCTATAGAAAGCCCAGGTCCTGGCTAAATATGCCATAGGATAGAAAATTCTATATATAGCTTCGAAAACACATATTTGGCTATTCACCATACAATCTATAAGAACATATGTATATAAAGCTGTTGATAAGGTAGTGGAGCACTCTACTGGGATGCGGATGGCACCATCCAATATTAGTAACATGGTTTCCGAACATATGTTAAATTGGTTTTATAAGGGCAAATCAGGCAGGGACAATTTTGGGTGGGACATTTTTGGGAACATCTATGATTTCCCTGGAAGGCTTCTGTTTTTGAATGAGCAAATCTAGCCGCTTCGATCCTAAAATCTTACTTAATTTTCAAGCCGGGTTAGTTTGCAGTTATTAATCTTCCAATTGACAATATACGAGCTTGGTTTGGCAGTGGCCGGTTTATGTGGAACGAATTTAACATAAAAATTTGAAGAGGCTGGCCTCGTCATCGTTAAAAAATACTTTAAAATCCTGGTTTAGTTCATCCAGTCGAAGATTTAATGGAGTGTAATTGTTATGGGCCCTCATTGCTGGCTATAAATCTGGTATGCTCTGGTACTGGCGCGCCTGCAGAGAACCATTATCTTTTCTTGAACAAATTAAGTTATTAGATTTTATTTGTACACAAAATACGCAAAACGTTCCACTGCAAGCACATTTGATTGATTGAAATTTATGCTGACAAGGCGCGATGCCGTCGACGCTGAACTTTGCCAGCAAGCTCCACACGCGTTGGAGAAGTATACAAACAATAAATTGCAAAACAAAGCATAAATTCGTATATAAAGGCATAACAATAACAATGTAAACAACATCAAGTGCAATTTATATGTGTGGTATGTATGTAAATTATTTCTATGTAGTGATAAAATTTACAAATTCATACAAAGCCACAAATACAAGTCAACAATGATGTCAACAAATGGCTATCTAAGCTGGAGTTGTAACGTAGGAGTTCGAGTTCAAGTAGAAAAGCTTTGAACTGAATGTGATTATTTGCGGGAGTGACTCTGTATTTGTGTGGGTACGCATTAAGCACGGCTGAGTGTATTTGATTTTTAGCTTAGGTGAATGCATACTCGTATGAGGTATAAGAATTTATTGAGATATGTGTGTGTGTGTCACAGGTAAAGGAAAAAGCAAAACCAAATCAGGTATATTAGCCGCACCACTCTAAACAAGTATGCATGGATGTGTGTGTGTAACGCTGACAGTTTTCGAAAGTTATTGAATGTAGTAAGTTTGTATGGCTGAATATTTGAAAAACTCGAGCACTCATCGAGAGTTGCTATTATATTTTTATGATGCTTTGATGCTTTTTAGTTGATGCAGTGTAAAGCTCGAAGAAGTAAACAAGAAATCTGGCTTGGTGTTACTTTTGACTTTAGAAATTTTTGTTTTTTTGCTTGTTCTGTCGCATGATTGCAAGAGCTCCACTCTTCTGCACAATAGCCTGCTGTTGCATATATTAAACGCAAACGCAAAAGATGATATTTGTTTTCAAGATAAAGCTCGTAGGAAGTCTGATTTTTAGATATTCTGATTTTGTGCATTGTAAGCGAAAATGAAAATAACAATAAATTGCAGATACTCAATAACCGATAATAACAAGTTGCATGCACAAGTATTATGCAGTCGATAATCTTTTATTTTACTTATGTATAACGGCAGGGAGTTCTGTTTTAAGGAGGGGTGACATAAGACCAACGGTTATACGTCAAATGTCAACAAAGTCAACTTAAGTTATTACCATATAAAATATTCATAACATCTAATTTCAAATGTTTACAATGTCAACGATGTTGATATAATGACCATAATGAGTTTTCGTAATGATTAAAGCCATTCTGTTTTCTGAAATGGCTATAAGGTCAAATATTTTGTCTCGCACATCCACGTATTAAAATGTTATTAAGAGTTGAATTACAGTGACTTTTTATTGTTTTACTATAATTTTGTTCAGTCGAATGAAAAAAATAATTCTTAAGATTTCACATATGGCGCTGCTTTTCCCATATTTTGGTCTCATTCCAGTGAAAGGGACCTAGAATTTGAAAAATTGAATAAAAAACTAACACAATGAGGTTCTCTCGGGGATATGATGAAATAAGTCAACTGCAACTTCAGAGAAAATTTGGAGCACAAAATCACGCGCTTTTTCCTAATTCTGATTTCATACAGTGAAAAATCGCATTAAAAACTTGGCCGGTGCGGATAGGAACATATTCAAATAAGCGTCTCTAAACCTATCCTGAAAAAATTTGTTTGTTTTTTGTGCAGATCTTAAATTGCTGTATATGGTAATGGTCTTCTTCCCAAATGGTTATAAGGTCAAACGGAAATTTTCGAAATGGCTACAAAGTCAAATTAAGAAAGGTCATAAAGACCGATTTTATTGTATGACTATTTGAAGTGGCCATAACGCCAATTGACCTTTTGGCTGCTGAACTTATGTCACCCCATCCAGTTTTAATATTTTCTTTTATAGAAGCTCAGTATACGCACACGCTAACACGAGACGTTGTTCCTTTACAAAGAAATGGGTTCAAACACTCGAGTGAGGTATGGCATAAGAAAAAGTACTTAAAAATAGATTTAAAGCGGCAAAAAAATTATATTGAGTCTGTTGTTTTCCCTTTTTTTGTTCACCTATTCACATTGTTTTCTTTGCGCTTACATCAATTCTATGCGTTTGTCTACTTCCATCACGTTTAAATCCTTTTTGCGATACGTAGTTTTATTTTCATTTATATGTTCGAGCTACAGATTGCGTTACGCGTAACACGAATTTGTATTTAGTTTCTTGTTTGGTTATCATTATCATGCTTTACTGTCTTATTGCTATGAGTTACACCAATATATTTGATATTCAGTTCACATACCTCTAATCATCGCGCACTTTAAACCATATTACAACATCATCCACAAAGCAGTTCAGCGAAGATTTATTTTACGGTGCATAAGTATAATGAAATAAGTGATAAAAATATAATCCGGTTAACATACCTGCAATAAGAATAAGAATAACGAGGATGGTTAAAAACTTAATAATAATAATAATAATAATATCTTCAGTTATAATAATGCATTATACACTAAAAATCTAAGATTAAGGAACATAAATCGTAGACCAGATCATAATCGGTACATGGGAAATCCTGAATTGCACAATATAGATTACAGGTCGGAGATCATAAAATATTTATCATAGATTATACATATTTCATATCATAGATTGGAGATGACTTATCATATACTACGGAAGACAGCAAATCTTAATATATATAAATTTCGTCTCACGTTGTTTGTCCACGATGGATTCCTAAGATACTTAACCGCTTAAAATCCGATTTGCACACCGTGTGCAGTTTTATCCAACTTGAAATATATGATAGCGTTCCTGCGCAGTTTCTTTCGGGGAATTGGACCAGGGACCGATCTGTTTTAACAAATTCTATTCAAGGTTCGATTTGCCTTTCTGTTCTTCTTTCGATTTACCTGAAATTGGGCATATGGGTAGTCCGTTGCCTAGATTAGTATTTATGTCATTTTTTCGGAAAATAAAGCAGGGACCGACTGGGACTGGGACTTGGACTGGGACTGGGACCGGGAATGGGACTGGGATCGGGATTGGTACTGGGATCGGGATTGGTACTGGGATTGGGATTGGGATTGGGACTGGGACTGGGATTGGGACTGGGACTGGGACTGGGACTGTGACTGGAAAAAAGAATGGGGAAGAACAAAAAGCACTAGAGAGAAGAGAGAAAATGGAAGGAGAAAGAGTAAGACAATGATAGAGAGATGTGGATATATCGATGGCGCGATATGGGTTAATAAATCGACCCAGTCTAATGTATATATTCTAAGTATTACATTTAAATACAATATACAATGAAAAATAATGGAATATTTTTTTTTGTTTTTAAAGGCCCAAACGAGTGAAGTGTAATGTGACTGCGCCACAGAGTAGAAAAGATCACTTTTTACGGTTATGTTTTTCAGCATAGTTAAAAAAGATCTCTCCACAGTCCACATGCTCTACTATATAGTTGGTAAAAGTAATATTTCTCTCAATACCTTGCTATCGTTCTATGTTGTTTGGTAAGTCGGTGGTCAAAGAGCAAAGCATAATACGGAGTATTCAACCGATGTGTTAGTTGGTGTCAGACAGTGAATAGGAAATACGCTCACACAATGCTCTTTAGTTCCTTCTCTTTGTCCTCTACGTTGTTTTAAAAAAAATAAATAAATGTAAGGCGCGATAACCTCCGAAGAGATCTAAGGCCGAGCTTCTCTTCCAATTTGCGTCGTGCTCCTCTTGATTTTCCCTACAAATTGGCCGGACGGGACCTACATGTTTTATGCCGACTCCGAACGGCATCTGTAAGGCAGATGAGTTTTCACTGAGAGCTTTTCATGGCAGAAATACACCCGGAGCGCTTGTCAAACACTGCCGAGGGGCGACCCCGCTTAGAAAATTCTTCTTCTAATTTAAAAACCTTATTTCAAAAATTTTGATGTTGCTTTGCCCGGGGTGCGAACGGTGTGGTAGGCGGAGCACGCGACCATCACACCACGGTGGCCGCCGTTGTTTTATTCGTACGTTATTAACGAAGTATATGCAGAAGAATAATGTGCTTTATATATAAGAGGAGTAGATACAAGTAAAAAATATAGGTGCTTATTTTCAGTGGGTGGTTAAACTGTACTATGTTGCCTAGCATTTAACCCTGCTACTTTATCTATTAAAAAATTGAAACGATCCAAACAAAGGCAAGGTTAAATTTAGCGGATCTTAACTGCAGCTTAAATTCACAAAGAAAATTTGGGCAAAAATTTTGCCTTCAATGTGGTTAATTAGAAATAATTGTCGTCTTAAGAAAAATTTTATAAATAACGTTATAAAGTACGATATAAATATATTGACAATTACCTTAGTAGGATGGCTTCATTTGACTTGAAAAAGTTCATTTGAAATGAAAAAAGTTTTTCATTTGACTTGAAAAGTCTCATTTGACCTGAAAATGCTATATTTCATAGCGGATTAAATACAGAGAACATTTCTAGGGCTACAGATCATACAAATTACACAGTAATCATCATAAATCTGAGTTACATACATATTTATGAACGTTACATAGAGATGTATTTAAGTACTTCTTCAGGCTTTTTACTCCATATCATGAAGGGATTTAAAGGTACTGCACCTAGATGAGAGAGTCTATGCCTCACCAAAGCGACACGTTCGCAGAGGATGTGAACCGGCGTTTCATCGTCCAGCTCACAAAAAAATTCTGAGATAAGACGTATAGGACAGGAAGATATTCAACGGTTTTTTACACTTACGCCGTACTTTATGTCGGAACGGTTCGGGTTTTAGCCGAGCTATGAAATTAGCTACCAAAATTAGGAAAATGGGAATAAATTTTCGTCATACAAAAAATTTCTCAACAAGTCATTGCTTCTGTCAAGATTTTTTATGAAAGCAAAAACAATTAGAATAAAATATTTAGTTGTATCGGTTTTCCGTCCTCTTGGTGAAGTGACGCGTTCTAGCACTGTGGCGCTAACAGTTGAAGGGTCTTCTAACTGCGAAATTAAATAAAGGAAGTTCTTGAGTAGATAAAGAGAAATATGCACACAAACACGGTACCATACTCGCAATGGTGTACTCCGGTGCAACTCAAACATTGTTACTACGCTCTGTTGGGTTTGGTTTAAAACGATTTAATATTTAAGGAGATATAACTCCTCAAATTGCTGGTCAGAATTATGCAAATACAGAAAGTTTTGGGATGCATGCTACCAATGGCAACGAAAGTTTTTTGAAAATACTGAGAAAACATTCAATGGCAATCCAGCTTATATGCTTACTAATTAAAATTTTACCAAATTAGAGTAAATTATGCAAATAAGTAAAATTTCATAGAAAAGGACTAAAAGTATACTAGGAATTCCTGGCAATTGGCTAACTTTAGTGTAAGTAGAAAATTTCTGATAAATGCACAAACTAGTAACTTTAGTAGTTCGAAATCTAAACTGAAATAAGTTCACTCAAATTTAATTACTGCCATTCACCTATTTATGTATGTACTGTGGTGCAATGACCTACCTTACTCACCGGCAGCTGAATAAGTTTATTATCAATATATGTGACCAGGTCTATGAAAAGGTGGCTTATGACTCAAAAAAAATTACTACTACTAAGAAACTGAAGAAATGCATTGTTTATCTTTAACAGCTGTTTCTCGCAATTTCTTTTTTGAGTCATAAGCCATTTTTTCATAGACCGGTTCACATATATACATACATGCATCCATATACACGCATACATAAGTACTTTGTTGGTTTAAGAAATGTTGGTCAGTAGTTTATGAAGTTTGTTAACATATCTAAATTCATTTGAAAGTATGTATGATGGATATGTTAGCTTGTGGGTGTGAAAATGAAATTTTTGGCAGCGAATACTTTTAAACTTTCCACAACCTCATTCCTATCTCTCATCCCACTCACTGTTTGGCCGACTTTTACTGTGTTGGCTGATGAGAAGCTGTCAATGTTTGCGTAAAATATTTACAACTATTGCGCAGCGCTTAAATGATGTCAGAGTAAGAGTACGAGTACATAAGCCCACTGGGAATAAGTAGCATTTTCTCAAAATTATGAGTATAAATTGTTGTGCGAGTCAAAGTGTTGAAGCGGTAAAATGTAGAATGTTTAAATCAAAGTTTAATTGCGGTGAAAAGGATTCTTCCTCCCAACTCCTGCCGTTTTAAAACTTATTCAGCTCCCTACGTTACGGAGTCGTAGGGAGATGGTAGGTGTGTTATTTGTAGTAAAACTTATTAGAGGAATGGTAAATAGCATGTTTCTGCTTGATGAAATTTTATTTAATGTTTCCTTTAGACCATCTAGTCTTTTTCGACCGCTTCATATAAGCAGATGCAGATCGAATTTTGAAATGCACGAACCTCTTCATTGTCTGTGTTCTGATTTCAATAAGCACTGCAAAAACGTTGATGTGTGTGACTCACTCCACGTAATAAAAAAATATCTTCTGACTACCTTAAATAGGCAATGATTTCGGTGGGTGGCTTGGAATCACGTCCTTTCCAACCTCCCACTCTTATCACCAGCTCCAGTAACTTTGGACGGGCAGCTTGAAATCACGTCCTTTCCAACCTCCCACACATCGCAGCCCACACACAATAAGTTGTGTGTTAAATATACATCAGCTGGTCGAAATCACGTCTATTACGACAGCACTAATAATCGATTCCCGTTGCTCGGCATCACAGTCCATCCCGACAACTGATTTAAAAATCTCTCGTATGCCTCTGTAATTTATTTATAATCCGTAACTATATTTAGTCTGATTAATTCTTAAATTTGTAGACTAATAATAAATAAATAAATAAAAGTTAAGGACGAAGGAAAGTTCGCAAATAAAAAGAAAAAAAACAGCAGCAAAAGAAAAAAGCTTGAGTACTAAGTACTCATAAAGTTCGATGTATGAATACATCAAATGTTTTAGTTCAACCAGAGCTCACCTAAAAATTGAAGTTAAACCACAAAGAGGCAGCTTTACCAGAAAGAGTTTCGGGCTATTTGAGAGGAACATTGTTTAAGGAGCAACAATGTTCCTCTCGAATAGCCCGAAACTCTATCTGGTTAACAATCGATGCCGACAAGTTATTGCTTTATTATAGTCGAAGTTATCTTCACAATGCGCTAAATTTTGGAAAACCTTCACCTCTTCGTCGATCTTAAAACCCCCTTCGACAGCATGAGGAGGAGCTGCCTATATGCCGCAATATATGCATTTGGTTTCCCCGCAAAACTTATACGGCTGAGCAAAATTACGTTGAGCAACACCATCAGCTCAGTCAGAATTGGAAAGGACCTCTCCGAGCTGCATTTGAGCTTTGGCAACCACGCCACTGTTGTAATTCATAACTTCGAAATAGTAAAATACTTCATTCCAGCATCAACAAAAACAACAACATCAGCTCTGAAATCCAGCGAAGAGTCACTCTTGCTAATAAATAATACTTTGGACTCGGTAGGCAATTGATATATAAAGTCCTCTCTCGGCAAATGAAAACCATGCTGTACAAGTTACTTTCCGTGCCCGTTATGCTATATGGTGCAAAGCAGGGGCCATGACAACATCAGATAAAGGGGCTCTGGAAGTATTCGAGAGAAAAGTTCTTCGAAAGATTTATGGAGCTCTACCCGTTGGCGACGGCGATTATAGAAGAAAATTTAATAATGAGCTGTACGAGCTTTACGCAGACCTCAACATAGTCAAGAGAATAAAAACCCAGCGGCTACGCGGCCATGCTATGCGTATGAAAAAAGACGATACGGCTAAGCAAATATTTTTATCGGAACCCGCTTATGAAAGCAGAGTAAGATGACATCCCCTACTGCACTGGAAGGACTAGGTGGAAAACGATTTAAATTCTCTTGGTGTGAACAATTGGCGCCAGGTAAACCAGGGGAGACGTTTTATTGGTATCTGTTTTATATCAAATCTATTAATTTGTTCACAAATCGAAAATTTGTTTAAGAAATCGATGAAAAAATGGTTATACTACACTAATAAAGCGATAACGGTCGCGATCTTTTGATTACAAATCGATATCTATTTCATAACATATCGATAGCTTTTAGATAAATAGTCGAAAGCTTTTCGATAGTAAATCGGTAAATTTCGACAACAAATGGATATCTTTTGATAACAAATAAATACAAATAGCAAATGGGTAACAATTTAACAACTTTTTGGTAACAAATCGATTCATTTTCAATAACGAATTGATAATTTTTTTTAACAAATCGATAATATCATCATCATCTTCCTCAACTCCTATTGGAGCATAGGGCCTCGACCACCGACTTAAATCTTATTCTGTTAGGTGCAGTTCTTTTGATATCATTCCACGTGTATCCTGCGTCTTCGAGTTCTTTATCCACAGTTCTGCGCCAAGTTTTCGCAGGTGCACCAGGTCGTCGGCTTCCTTGTGGATTCCATCGCAATGCTTGTCTGGCTATATTTACTGGAGGTCTTCTGAGAATGTGATCAATCCACGACCATTTACGCTTGGTTATTTCTGTGGCAGCCTTAGGTTGATTTGTTCTAGACCATAAGTCGTCTTTTGAAATTCTTTCCGGCCATCGAATTTTCAGGATTCGGCGCAGACATTCCAGCAAAAAATCGATAAAGTCTTAATAACCCATCGACAAATATGCGATAACAATCTATACATTTTTGACAACACATCCATCACTCGAAATCATTAACTCATCGAAAACCTTTGCTATTGATATCCTTTTCTTCCTCTCCTATTCTCATCTCAATTGACTATGCAAAATAAGTGAAAAAATCATGCACAAATCTCAAATTTTTTGAAGGTTTTCTCTTCAGTTTTCTGCTAACTTTTAATAACTTACTATAAAATAGAAGCTTTAAATTTTTAACAAATTTTTGATGCATTTATTTACAAATGTCCTTAAGATCTTTTTAAGATCGTTGATCCCATTTTAAAAGTGAGCAACTGTATCATTTTAATAAATTTTTATTTGTATTACCATTTCTTTTAAATATTTACTTGCGCCAAAGAAATGCGAATAAGTTCCACAAATATAAAAAGTAATTTCTGCTTAAACAGCACAAAATTGTTAACACATTATTTTTTACATTTGTCATTAAGCTTTTAGTTGTGCGTTAGTAAATGAAAGCAGTCAGACAGTCTGGTCGGTGAATGCTGAACGAGAGCAAGTTGTAGTTAATTGTGGTGCTTAGTGTGTTGTTTTAAAACAATTTAATTAAATATAAAGATATTCACATTTTCTTAAAATAAATGAAGTTTAAATTTGAACAAAGAAATACAGACTAAGTCGAAGGCAAAAATGTTGCAATGAAACTATAATAATCACGTTGAAGAAAATGCTGTCGATAAAAATTATTGTGTTTAAACTAACAGGTGAAGAAAAGTCTTGGACATTAAGGCACATTTTATGTATGTGCAATGCATATGTGAACATTAAATCCCCGTCACATAAGCACTTTTCATTGTAGTTGTTGCATTTTGAGTAGATTGCACATATTTTTATGGAGAACGGTAGATTGAGCGACACTGGCGCCATCTGATATGGAAAAGTAGCCAACTCCCAGCTTTTGTTGGAAGCAAAGCATAAGAAGAAGAGTTTGACATTTGCTTTGACTAACATTGCTTTGAATGACATTTTTCATATAGATGCGTTTAACACAAGCTTATGCATTCCAATAACATCGCCACAATCAACCAAGATGTTGCGTTTATAAATATAAAGGAACTTCAGACGTCGCAATTGAAGTTTATTACGCCTTGCCCACACATACAAAATTTCGCGAAGCACTGGTATAAACACTATCCCCTTACAACAAAGATACTTGTTAACATATTTTGTGTCGTATTCATTTGTTATATTACAGTTCTTACCTGCGAAAAATGTTAGAAAATTTACCAATCAGTGGGAAAAATAATTTCACTTGCAAAGTGTGTCAACACCCTTAACCAAAACAAATGTCACATTCTTCTTCTTATGCTTTGCTTGTAACAAAATTTGGGAGATGGCTACTTTTCAGTATCAGATGGCGCCAGTGTCGCTCATTCTACCGTTCTCCATAAAAATGCGTGCAATCTACTCATAATGCATAAGCTTGTGTTAAACTCATCTATATGAAAAAGTGCTTATGTGTCGGGGCTTTAAGGGTGCTGGTACACTTTTGCAAGTGAAATTATTTTCCCACTCGCTGGTAACTTTTCTACATTTTTCGCAATTAGAAACTGCAATATAACAACTGAATACAACACAAAATATGTTAGCAAGTATATTTGTTGTTTAGGTGGAAGGTGTATAAGAGTGCTTCGCGAAATTTTGTATGTGAATGTGCAAGGCGAAATAAACTTAAATTGCCAAGTCTGAAGTTGCTTCATATTTATAAACGCAACATCTTGGTTGGTTGTGGCGATGTTACTGGAATGCATAAGCACATTTCATTGTGCCGCGGCCTTTAAACTCTTTCAAAAATAACAAAAATACTTTTAAGATATCTGATAAATTTGATTAAAATTTGAGACAAGCATTTGAAAGTACACTTTTCAAAATCTGATTTATGCTCGAAGGGCCAACATATTAGGCCAACATTAGGGTGTTTGTTCGGCTTTGTTGTTTGTGTGCCTTTCCATATCATTTTTCTTTACTTTGTAAGTAATTTCCACTTCCTAATAAATTGGTTTATGAGCAATCTATGGTACATCGGTAGATGGAAGATCCATGAAACCAATTTCCCCGGCCGACGTTATCACCATAATCTGGTGTTCAAAGATCAACCCTGCAAAGAGGCTAGATTAATGTAACGATTCACTCAGCGACAGTCAGTCACGGTTAAGGCAATGTCTTCAGCTGTGATTAGATCACAATAGTTATTGAGGTTGTGGAGAGATTACATAATTTAAAAGCTAATAACACCATTTGTCTGGCTTGGCTATTGGGTCGCAGATGATGGATGGAAGCAAGCAAGTGAACGGGCCAGAATGTCAAATATGGCACGAGCCCCTTATGGCGATAGGGTTACACACGACAGGGAAGAGCTCAGGCAGAAGAACAACACGAGCTTGAAGTCTAGGACAGCGGCAGGCAAAGACATCAATATGGAAATATAAAACAAAGCTTTTTAAAGCTATGATATGATATTCCCAAAAATCAGCCTTAAAATTTCAAAATGCATACTTACAAGCCACTGCAGTCTAAAAAGCTACACGCACAAACTAGGTATATAGTATAATAGCCTATGTCAGTTCTGCGACAGCGAGAATAACTCTGCATAACACATCCTTCCCGAATACGGTGCATGTCGCGTGAAGAAGACTTAGAATCCTTGTATCGCTGAAATAAGAAAGTGGTGCACTCTCTAAACCCCAGCACCACCCTGGATTTTCACAGGAAACTCGGCCTAGGCGAGGAGCTGTGAAGAGAATGAGGGTATAATATACCTACAGGGTGCTGTGCCTCTCAACAATATGTCTATCTTTCTTTTCTTTTTCTTTTTCTTGCATATTTTTCTTTTATTTCCTCCATATTCTCATTTATCTTTTCTTCGAACTTTTAAACGTACCTGCTTCACCGCCTGTTTTGCACTCTCTCCAGTTTTTATACTCAGCTGAGCAGAGCTCACAGAGTATATTAATTTTGTTCGCATAACGGTACCCCGTAACAGCATAAACTAATCGAGATAGATATAGACTTCTATATATCAAAATGATCTGGGCGAAAAAAAAATTCATTTAGCCATGCCCGTGCGTCTGGCGTAAACACTATAACTTGAGTACATTTTGAGGTATCTTAATGAAATTTGGTGTGTAAGTTCCCGGGCACTCATCTCAATTGCTATTTAAAATGAACGAAATCGGACTATAACCACGTCCACTTTTTCGATATTGAAAATTTCGAAAAACCGAAAAAGTGCGACAATTCATTACCAAAGACGGATAAAGCGATGAAACTTGGTAGATGGGTTGACCTTATGACGCAGAATAGAAAATTAGTAAAATTTTGGACCAATGGCGTGGCGCCGCCCCACTTTTAAAAGAAGGGAATTTAAAAGTTTTGGCCACCTTGGTGTCATGGTAGCGTGCTCCGCCTATCACACCGTGTGCTCTGGGTTCGCAGAAATAGGTTTTCAATTAGAAGAAAATTTTTCTAAGCGGGGTCACCCCTCGGCAGTGTTTAGCAAGCCCTCCGAGTATATTTCTGCCATGAAAAGCTCTCAGTGCAAACTCATCTGCATTGCAGATGCCGTTCAGAGTCGGCATAAACATGTAGGTCCCGTCCGGCCAATTTGTAGGGAAAATCAAGAGGAGCACGACGCAAATTGGAAGAGAGCTCGGCCTTAGATCTCTTCGGAGGCTATCGCGCCTTACATTTATTTTTTATATAATTTAAAAGTTTTGCAAGCTGTAATTTGGCACCTGAGTATGTATGTTCGGTTACACCCGAACTTAGCCTTCCTTACTTGTTTTTTTTTAAATCTTTCTCCTTTCTTTCTGAGACCCTTTTTTTCTCTCCATCTTTGCCTACATTCCCCTTTTCCTAATTTTTCCCGTTCCATTTTTTTAACCCCATTTCTGGTCATTTTTCCTCACTTCCATCATCTGAAAACTATGAATAAAAATTGTTTTATGTACTATTTGCTTTCAGTTCTACAAATTGTTGTCCAAGTTTTGTCAAAACTCCCAGCGGAGGATTCTTCAAAATCCACGAAGTTGCTTAGCAATACCTTGGTGCTCTGCAACACGAATACCCCTTACCATGGTTTCATATTTTCCGACAATGACCTCAAAGTGATTGACATGCCAAATACAAATATTGTTAAAGGTGACCACAAAAAGAAGCGTAATCGAAATAGCGTAGAGAAAGGAATGGGAAAAAACAAAACAAAGCTTGCAGAAGTTACAAACCAAATTGAATATTTCGAAAACGCAATCAATAGTAATAACAACAAAGGGCAGCAAAGCAATAAAATCAAGCAAAGCAATTCCCATAAAATTACAACCACAACTAACAACAAAAAACATACAAATACTTCGAGTACCAAAGCAACGATAGCAACAAAAGTTATGCGGGTATGAAGATGACAATATTGCCAATGCGGGTCGAAAATGATTTGAAGAGACTAACTGAGACAAATGAAGTGAGAAGAATCAAACAGAAAAGGATAATAAAAGTAAAACAAATAATAAGAGACATAGTGTAGTTGACAAAAATACGGTGCAGTTGTAGTAGCAAGTGCAAATGCTATACCATCCATTGGCAGCACAAAACTCTATCAAAGCAATACTTTTGTCAATCCCTTCGGACAATTGGCTTCCATATTTGGCAACGATCATTGCATTTGCAAGATTATACTTTCTTTTTCAATGCTGAACGTCATACTGTATTTCAATTGCATACTAACAAATTTGATAACAACAACAGCTAACAACAACACAGAATATGAATTTTGGTACAAAAGTAAGCCATAACGCTGTGCCACTAGCTTTTGTTGAGAGCTGGACGTTTACTGAATGCAGTATTTGGTGTGGGCCAGCAATGGTCGCCAACTCGATGCCAATAACAACCACAACAATGGGCACCACCTCCTACAGCTCATCACTAGTTCAAGTGGAAGAGGTGCAGTTATACAATGCTACATCCTTAAGGCAATCACGCTACAATCCTTCAATCCAACACGGTAAGTGTGTGAGCTTTAGGATCGAGAGCTTTAAGTAATTATATGTGCTTTTTTGTGTGAAAATCCAAATCTGTAGTAGACTGGGTCGAAAAATGTGGATAAAATCGCCGTCAAATTTGACGTTTATTATGCTGCATTTAGTTTTAATTTTCTTTTATCAGTCGAAATATTTCTTTATTGTTTAATTAGGGATTGTTGCAGTTAGTATTTTTATTATAAAAGTTTTTTTTAAATTAATATTTTTTGGTGTTATTTATTAGCTCACGAAAATATCCAACTTTTTATTCTCTTTAAGCACCATATCTATCCTGCGAGTTTTTGTTTCGTTTAAAGCATAGGGGTCAGTTCTCGAGCTTTTTGTTTTGCTCAAAAAGTATTAATTATTTATTTTTATTTGGTCTGCAAAATAACACTTATTTCACGAGTTTTTTATTTTGATTGCACAATAAGAGTTATTTTTAGTTTTGTTTTTTTTTATATCGGTTATTTTCGAATTGTATGCTTCGCTCAGATATTTAAAGGTATTTTTTAAAATTTTTGTCTCACTAACATTTATGTGTAAATTTTTCCACTTCGCTCGGAAATTTATAGTTTTTTTGAGATGTTTATTTCGCTTTGAAAAATAACACATATTTTATTTATTTCGATCGGAAAATAACAGCTATTTTTTGAAATGTTTGTTTCGCTCGAAAATAATAATTATTATTGCAGTTTTAAGTTTCTCTACGGAAGAAACAGACATTTTTTGAGTTTTTTATTTCGCTCGAAGAATAATATTTATATGCTGAGGTATTTAGTTCGCTCAGAAAAAATTTAAAGCTTAATGGGAAAATGTGCTAAGTCAAATTTTACGAATTTTAAAGGAGACGAAAAAAACTGAATAATTTTTGAAATAC
>JARSSU010007712.1:0-31045 GCA_029619165.1 Eurosta solidaginis
ACGATACCAGTACCTCCTCTATCTCTTGGTTTCCAAGGGTAAACGTTGCACCCCTTCGCACTTCCAGCCTGCCAAGGCTAGAACTATGCGCGGCTCTTTTGGCACGTCTCGTCGCTGTCGTCCAGTCAAACCTCAACCTCTCGATTACAAAAGTAATACTGTGGTCTGACTCGGAAATAGTTCTAGCATGGCTGGAACACCACCCTCCCCCCCCCATACTTGGAAGACCTTTGTCTCTAACCGCACCGCTGAAATAATGGATCTCGTCGGAAATGCGTCATGGAAACATGTCGGCACGCGCGACACCCAGCGGACCTGGGCACTCGAGGATGTAAATCCATCGACTTGGCTAGTTCTCCGTTATGGTGGAATGGCCCTGAGTGGCTGACTTTGCCCCCGGAAGCCTGGCCAAAACGCATTGTACGAAACACCAACCCGCCGGAGGTACGCCGAGTCGAAGCTCTACTCGCCACGGAAGATGAACCGGATTTTCTCGACCGATTCTCCTCTTTTTCACGAGCCCTTAGGGTAATGGCATATGTCTAAAATTCATCCGCAACCTGAGTCATCGAACAGGAGGCACACGTTCCGCGTCCTCCACTCTCTCTTACGATGATCTCCATACAGCAAAATGTAAGATTATAGCCTTGACGCAAACCCGCTTCTTTCCCCGTGAAAAGGCATGTTTAGAAAACTCCAAGGTGATAGACAACGAAGCCCCCTATTGGCACTTAGTCCATATCTCGACAAAGATGGCCTGCTTCGGGTGAATGGGAGATTAGCCCATTCGACCATGACGTTTAATGAACGACACCCTATCATCATCCCGGAAAAATCGCGATTCGCGACTCTCTATGTTAAATTTCTGCATGAGCTATTTCTCCACGCCGATGCACGTCTCTTGCAACAATGCCTAACGCAGGAAGTCGATATCCCGCGGCTCAAACCCCTTATAAAGAAATGCATACTCCAATGTAAGACCTGTACCCTCCATAAGCAGCAGATGCGCTCGCAAATCATGGCAGCGTTGCCCCCGGAACGGTGCACTTATGCTCCGCCTTTTACTATTACCGGTGTTGACTTTGCGAGGCCTTTTCACGTAAAAGCCTCTATGCTAAGGTCTCACACCCTACTAAAAGGTTACGTGGCAGTTTTTGTCTGTTTCTCTACAAAAGCTGTCCACCTTGAGTTGTGCTCCAATCTAACAACTAACGCTTTTCTCGCAGCGTTCGCTCGCTTCGTCGGACGTCGCGGATACCCAGCGAAAATTATGAGCGATAATGGCAAATCGTTTATAGGAGTCAAAAGGGCAACCGAAAAGGAATTTGTCGACTTTCTGAAAACTGCCTCCCAAGAAGTCATCCAAGAAATACTCCCCTCAAGGTATTATTGGCAGTTTATTCCCCCCGGTGCTCCTCATATGGGTGGTCTGTGGGAGGCCGCAGTAAAAAGTTTCAAATTCCATTTTAAAAGGACTGCAGGAACACATACCTTCACATTTGAAGAATTTACCACCCTCTTGGTAAGAAAGAAGCCGTCTTAAACTCTCGCCCGATTTCACCTCTATCTCAAGACCCCTCCGACTTCACTGCTCTCACCCCGGCCACTTCCTCAGAGGCTGCCCTCTCCTGGCCATCCCGGAAGTGGATCATGCAGATTTGTCCCTTATGAACCGTTGGGAAAGGGTGAAAAGCATCCATCACCAATTCAGCAAAAGATGGAAAGAAGATTACATAAAAGATCTGCAGAAACGGCAAAAGTGGAAAAATCCACAAACTGAACCCAAAGTCGGTGAATGCGTTTGTATTCACGACGACTCACTCCCCCCGACAGAGTGGCGTCTAGGACGCATTGAAAAATTATATCCCAGGGCCAGACTGGTCATATACGCGTTGTCGACGTTCGCACTCAAACCGGCACCCTCAAACGCCCACTTGTAAAGTTATGTTTCCTCCCTCAAAGCGAAACTTAGACAGGGCACGCACGGAAAGCCCACCAAGCTACCACTGAACCACCTCTTCCACTCCTACCGCATTCCCGTCGCAACAGTATGACACTTCGTAGACTCAAGCAATCTGAACCCTCTCCATTTAGCAGTTCTCTCGCCTAAAATATCTGTAAACCTGTCATTTCAGATTGTCATGGATCGCGATCAGCAACCGGCACCCGAAATTCTTTGCGGTCAGCAGTGGTCGCGCGCAGCCCGCCGCTGCAAAGCGACTACCGACGATGCCGCGTATGTACACGAACCCACGCTCTTCGCATTGCAGCGTCTTCAAGAAAATGAAGCCGCCACAACGATGGATACTCGCGAGGGCGCATAAATTCTGTTTTGAATTGTTTGGCGCTGTCTCATGCCACCGATGAATGCAGTTCGTATGATCGCTGTCGAACTTGCGGATTAAGGCACCACTCTCTGCTGCATCGACGTGATGCAACCCCGAGCATCCCACGTCATACCCAGGCACCCCGGCCTGGTCGCCAAGTAGTACCACCTCAGGTACCCTCTGCCCCCACCGTGCGACCCCGTTCTCGCCCAGCTATCTCTCGGTCTCGTCCAGCTACCGACGCACAACCGCCAGCATCTACTGCCGCTCACGCACCGTTCGGTGCACCGCTCAAGAGCTGCAGACACCTTCAGGGGAAAGGTGTCAGACCTCCTCGTACGAGACGCGTTAAGAACTCTTCAAGAGCTGCAAGAGGCTCTAGCCGCTGAACGCGCCTAGGGCGGGGACGATGTTGGAGCGACTGGCGCAGGCGTCAACCACCAACTCCTTTATTTTATCTAAATTAGTCTTAAGAACATTGAATTTATAAAAAGGCGTGAATTACTTATATGCTTCAATGTGTGTTCTTACATCTTTCTATGGAATTGAAGCTTATTTGAATTTATGAATTATTAGATGCCCAAATATGTACTTTATTACATATTTTATATTTAATATTATATTTTAACTACTCATGAAGTACTTAGAATACGTATAACCAATCTACGTAACACTCATGTTAAATTCGGATTATCACTCATAAAATTGTAAAATGAACGCTTGAGCATATTTCGCCCCTCTGGCAACCCCAACCATTCGTTGACAAAACATATGCACATATGTATATACCATGATGGAATTATAGAAGGTGTCGGATGTAAGCAGCTTCTCGCTCTAACGCCGCCATCTTGAACGCCCTTAGAAATAAGAATGTGGGCGCTTTACAAAACTCCTTTTTTATTCAGAGGAAAAAATGTATGTAAAACTATACAAATCGTTTTTTTTCTGAAAAATATACAACGGCATCACTTTTTTTCTCAAGTTCATTTGTGTTGACTTTTATATTAAAACTCGCATATTTTCTGCATTAAATGATGGTAAGATGTTGCAATATTAATATAACATCGATTATTAATGTTTTAAATATATTTTTGCAGCTTTCCATGTAGGTTTCGCGGGAATTCTTTACTTTAGCTCACAACAGCTAAAACTCGTCCAAAAATATCGGAGAAATTTAGACAAATCATTACAGCTTCAGAAATAGCTAGGAGTAAGAGTGCAGCAAAACCGCTTCAGTACCTTATGTTGATGTAGTGGATGTTATAAGTATTGTAAGGTATTTCACAAATTTTAGTTCTTCTTTAAGCGACTAGTAATTTTTGGAGGGGTTTTCCGACATTAAAGGCCCTTTGCAAGGTATTGGCGATATGTTCTGGCACCATTAAGCAGCTAACCCGACCATCCCAAGACCAATTGATACGAATACGTAGAACCTCCATGATCATCCGACCCCCCAATTCCGTGAAAAAGCCTTATTCGTCTCTCCCCTGTCTACCTCTAAATTGTTCTTAGCAACTTTAACGCCCATTTTGGCAGGGAAAGTTTATCCACTTCACCACAATTCGGGATGTCGTCATCTGAGGTACCAGGTTCTAGCAAAAAGAGACCCACCAAGCTACTTTAACCACAGAATACAAAATCAAAGGGGACCCATCGTGATCGACAGCAGGCATATCAGCAGTGTGAACGTGCGCATTCTTGTAGGTCCAACAATCGATAATGACCTCGTTTTCCACGTAACATACAGTTGATGATTTCTCCACTTGGATCTCACATCTACTCTGCCAAAAGGAATTTTCGACCTCATGTTGTTGTTGTTGTAGCGATAAGGACACTCCCCGAAGGCCTTGGGGAGTGTTATCGATGTTGATGGTCCTTTGCCGGATGGAGATCCGGTACGTTCCGGTACCAAGCCCGACCATCTCGGGAACGATTTTTTATGACCACATGCAACCTTATTGGCCATCCCGCCCTCCCATCCCCTAGATCCATGAGGAGTTCGGGGCGCCAGAGCATCGGCTGATAATGAAACAGGATTCGCCACGCATACGTGAGGTTGACAATTGGGTTTGGAGAAGCTATATATTGCGCTGGCAACCTGAAAGGGTTGCGCTACACAACCCCTTGAATCTGGTATTTTAGTCGCCTCTTACGAGAGGAATACCTACCGCGGGTATATTCTGACCCCCTAACCCGCTGGGTGTACTCATGTAGTGGTAGCACAATTCTCATTCATTGCGATTTGTAACTGATTTTGCCCTGTTTTTATATTTATCTCCTTTAAGCTTTTCATTCGCTTCAGTCATCGAAATGAATGAATGAGCGGCTTTCTTTGTGACCTGAACGCTAATTTTGCATTATTTATTACATACTAATTCTGACGGATTAAAGATCTCAACAGAAATGCGTTCAGAAGTTGGCATGTGTCATAGAACGAACTCTGTTTGAAGAACTTTTAGTAGTGAGCTCTGGTGGCAGTACCTCCAAGCAAGCACCCATATTATTATGGTTCCGAAAAGATGGTAAAATGAACATGAAAAGATTCGAATTTATTTTGAAACCCATCATGTACCTTTAATGGCGCTTGTTACCAAAACATATCGGATCTACATACACCTTTGTATAATGACCCCATTGATCTATAAGTCAGCCGCCCATGATGATAATTTCCAGTGAATGGCTATCAGAAGCTTCTCTACCTTGTTAAGAGGGTGGTGTGACCTAGAAAGTCTAATTTGGTTATATCAAATCGTTTCCGAGATGGTACTGCTAGAACCTTAATGGAACGAACCGAATCTATATCCGGCAAAGGACTATCAACACCCAACATTCCCCCAAAGCATCTGGTGAATGTCTTTGTCGTTAAAGCAACAACGTGCGCTATATAACGAAGACATTATGCTCGTTAGAACATACACATGACGATGTCCCGAACGGGCATCTGAAAAGTTCTAGCAGCTCGCTTGGTATCTTTACTGTCAGCGAAGGCTTGACCAGATGTGAAAACGATCTCTTCGGCTCCGGAGCCCCTTCCTACAGTTTGCTGGCATTTTTTGTCGTTTATTAGCATTCGACCCCTTTTCTAGAATATTACCAGCAAAATTGATGCGTTCAAAAGAAATTTATAAGCTGCAAACGTCTCAAAATTTAAAAAAACAATCCTCGTTTCATAACTTTTATGATTAAATTGCGCAAAAATCAATCTAAATACACTCCTTTCTGTATTTTATCATTATTGAAAAAGTAGGAATTTAAGTACCATTTCAAAAAGGGGCCTTCTTTTATGCCCACATTCTCTTGTACTTCCAGAATACAACCTGGAGCTCACTAGAGCTAAGAGCGTTCGATATGACAGCTGCCAAATCTTCCGCCACCTTCTATCATTACATTATGTGTATATACAATGTTTTGATATTTCCTTTTATTATTACTTATTCGAAATTCTTTACCCTCTCGAGTGGGACTCAAATTTTGTGAATTTTATAGTTAAAATAATAAACACTTTATATATTTAATTTAATTAATTTATTTTAATTTATTTATTTATTTACGATCTTGAAGATCTATATAATTTAATAAGGTACAAAGTATTTTTAATGTTTACATATTTGTTTCAATTCATTGAATTTCTTTGACTTCAACTATATAATAATCTATAAAATTATTTACTAAATAAATTTAACTACTTTACAGGTAGCGCTTTACAGTAGCTGTATAATAACTTTCTGAATTTTTTGGTATTATTACAGTTTTTAATATCAATTGGCAGATCATTATATTCTCTAATTCCTTCGTAGTATATACTTTTTTTATCGAATTCGGATCTCACTACCGGCAAGTAAAAGTTGTTATTGTGTCTTGTTTGATAGCCCTCTCTGTTTAGTCTGACACGTTCACTTAGGTAATTCGGCAAGTTTCCCAACTTTATGTTGTGTATAAACTTCAACGTGTAGTAAGTGATGTTCTGTTTTACACTAAGCCAGTTTAAGCTGTCTAGTAAATCCTTAATTGGGGTATCATACCGTTTTCTTAATATGAAACGCATAACTTTGTTTTGTTTAATTTGTAGCCTGGATTTTTGCGAATCAGCTAATGCGAATAGGATTGTAGGACAGTAAATAAAATGCGGCTCGATAATGGATCTATAGACCATTATTTTGTATTGCATACTAATATGCCTGCATGATCGAAACATGAACCCTATTTTTTTGGAAATTTTCCCTTCGATGTATTTTAGATGTTCATCAAATTTTAATTTGTCATCTATAATTATTCCCAGCTATTTTATTCGGGTTACTCTTTCTATAGGGGTATTTGCTATTTTTAGCGATACATCATCTTGAGTCACTCTAGACCTCATTATCATCCATTTTGTCTTTTCTATGTTCATTTTAAGCATATTTTGGCACAACCACTTATATATTGCCTGTAGGTCCCATTGTATTTTTGAGGCTGCCTCATCAATTGTGTTACCGCTTATAGTCAAAAGTGCATCATCAGCGAATAATCTTATTTTGCAGTATTTGATACAGTTTTTAATATCATTTATGTAAATTATAAAAAGAATTGCTGCAAGCACCGATCCCTGTGGCAATCCTATTTCAATGTCCACTTCGGGGGAAATCTTATTTATTACATTTTTCTGCTTTCTTCCACTAAGGTAACTTTTGAACCAGTTAAGCGCTATGTTTCTTATGCCAATTTTATACAGTTTTCTTATAAGAATATCTCTGTCTACTGTTTCGAAAGCTCTTTTTAGGTCGAGGAAAATTGAAATTGTAAATTGTTTCTTCGTTCTACTTTCTTTCCATTCTGCAATTACCAGGTTAAGTGCAGTTTCACACGAGTGTTTTGATCTAAACCCCGACTGCTCCTTTATAATAAGGAAAATAGTCTTCTCTAAAGTTTAAACAAAACCCAGGTGCTTTTTTAATTTAAAATTAAAGATTCTTGGTTGTTTGTGCATATAAAAAGGCAGCTAAGTTTGTGCAAAAGATATATGCAAGCGCTTTGTGCATACGGAAAGATAGCTGTGTTCACTATCCGGCAGACCTGAACAGGATCTACCGCCATCGTACTCCATCATACCATCACCCTCACCATATCACCACCACATCATGGCCATCACCGCCGCATCCGCAGCTGCCAAATCCAACAAAAAGGGAAAGGTAAAATTTTATCCTGCCAACCCCCTTAACATAACTATTTTCTCGAATCTACATTGCCTATTTCTGTTATTTCTTTTATATTAATATAAATATTCACATTATTATATTGTACACATATCCAAATATCGATGTACTTTAAAAGACTTGTGCAATGCGTTAAATAATAAAAATAATAAATTTAGTAATCTTTCGCTGTTATAATTTTGTGTTAAGTTCAGCCTATTCGCATATTCTATCTATCTATCTATCTATATATATAAAATCCAAATTATGTATATATGTAGGTATAGATCGAGTCCCAAACGGATCGAGCGATCACAACCAAATTTGCACAACCTACTAGTAACCTTCCAGAGATGGTCGTTGGCTAAAAAAAATTTCGATATATAAAAGGGGCGTGGCACCTGCCATACAAATGGAATTTTTGATAATGCATAACTCTGAAGGTATTCATGCTAGAAGATCGAAATTCAGTAAGGAGTTATATGAGGTCAACAAGGCCGTGGGCGCTGATGGATTGCCTGCGGAGCTATTCAAGTTCGGCGGCGAGGAGTTGGTAAGGCGCATGCAGCAGCTTCTTAGCAAAATATGGGCGGACGAAAGCATGCCTGACGGTTGGAATCTAAGTGTTCTTTGCCCAGTCCACAAGAAGGGGGATACTGCAAAATGCACCAACTATCGTGGAATCAGCCTTCTTAATATCGCATATAAGGTCCTTTCAAGTGTATTGTGCGAAAGATTGAAGCCCACCGTGAACCGGCTGATTGGACCTTATCAGTGCGGCTTCAGACCTGGTAAATCTACCATCGACCAGATTTTCACAATGCGCCAAATCTTGGAAAAAACCCGTGAAAAGAGAATCGACACACATCACCTCTTCGTCGACTTTAAAGCCGCCTTCGACAGCACGAAAAGGAGCTGCCTATTTGCCGCTATGTCTGAATTTGGTTTCCCCGCAAAACTTATACGGCTGTGCCAAATGACGTTGAGCAACACCATCAGCTCAGTCAGAATTGGGAAGGACCTCTCCGAGCCGTTCGAAACTAAACGAGGTTTCAGACAGGGTGACCCCCTATCGTGCGATTTCTTTAATTTGATGCTGGAGAAAATTATACTAGCTGCAGAACTTAACCGCACTGGAACAATATACTATAAAAGCGTGCAATTACTGGCATATGCTGATGACATTGATATCATCGGCCTAAACACCCGCGCTGTTAGTTCTGCTTACTCCAAGCTGGAAAAAGAAGCGGTAAAGATGGGTTTGATGGTGAATGAGGACAAAACGAAGTACCTACTGTCATCGAGCAAAGAGTCAGCGCATATGCGCCTTGGCAACCACGCTACTGTTGGCAGCCATAATTTCGAAATAGTAAAAGACTTCGTTTATTTGGGAACCAGCATCAACACTAGCAACAACATCAGCACTGAAATCCAGCGAAGAATCAATCTTGCCAATAAATGCTACTTTGGACTAGGTAGGCAATTGAAAAGTAAAGTCCTCTCTCGGCGAACGAAAATCATACTCTACAAGTCAGTTATCGTACCCGTCCTGCTATATGGGGCAGAAGCATGGACCATGACAACAGCAGATGAAGCGGCTTTGGGAGTGTTCGAGAGAAAAGTTCTTCGAAAGATTTATGGACCTCTACGCGTTGGCGATGACGAGTACCGAAGAAGATTTAATGATGAGCTGTACGAGCTATACGCAGACATCAACATAGTCCAGCGAATTAAAACGCAGCGGCTGCGCTGGCTAGGCCATGTTATGCGAATGAAAGATGATGCTCCGGCCAAGAAAGTGTTTCTATCGGAACCCGCCTATGGAAGCATAGGTAGAGGGCGGCCCCCACTCCGTTGGAAGGACCAGGTGGAGAACGATTTAAACTCCCTTGGTGTGACCAATTGGCGCCGGTTGGCGGAGCGAAGGAGCGACTGGCGCGCCTTGTTGGACGGCCATAACCGTTTAGACGGTTAAGCGCCAATTAAGTAAGTAAGTAAGTTATATGAGGTCAATCCTTAACACCACCAAGAAAATGTGGGGTGAGGGAGAAGGGGGCGTGGCACCTCCCATACAAATGGAATATATCATACTGCATACCTCTGGATGTAGTAATGGTAGGATAGTGAAAATTGGTAAATGGTTAAGTCCTAGCAGCTCCAGTAAAATGTGGAATTGGGGAAAGGTGGGCGTGTCACTTTCTTAAAATGGGATTTTTCAGAACTATGGTTGCCGTACAAACTTAGGTTATTATAACAGCTAAAGTTTGACTACAGAGTTGTTTGTTATTCCTTTTGGATGATTAGTAATCTTTCGCCGTTAAAATTCTTTGTTAACTTCAGCCTATTCGCATATTCTATATATATATATATAAAGTTAAAATTATGAATGTTTGTTTGTAGGTATAAATCGCGTTGCGCCCTAAATGGATCGGCCGATCACAACTAAGTTTGAATCACCCACTAGAAACCTTCCTAAGATAGTCATAGGCTGAACATAACTTCAATGTAAAAAAGGGGTGCACCTACCATACAAATGGAATGTTTCATACAGCATAACTCTGGAAGTATTCATGCAAGAACATTGAAATCCAGTAAAGAGTTAAATTGGGTCAATCCCGAACAGCACTAAGAAAATAAGGGGTGAGTAAGAAGGGGCGTGGCCCCCCAAAAAACTTAGGTTATTTCAACACATAAAGTTTGATTGCAGAGTTGGGTTTGGCTGTTATTCCTTTAGTATTCTTTTATGCTATCTTTAGGGTTGGTATTTTTAGATACGCCTGGAGGAAACGGAAAAACATTTCTTTTTAATTTGATATTAATTGATGTAAGAGCAAAGAGAGAAATAACTATGGCAGTTGCTTTCTCAGATACCGCGGATACCCTTTGTGTGGTGGACGTACAGCGCCGCATTTAAATGACCACTGTCTACAAACATGTGATACACAGTGGTATTACCGCATTACAATATATTTGTACTTATGTACACGCCAGAATAGGTCTAACTTGAAATACATCAAGTATTTCGCGTACTGTTACAACACGACCTCATCGACCATACACGGATATTGTCCTTACGAGCTTATATTTGCGAAAAACCCCCCGACCTACGAATTTCTAGACGAAAATAAAATAAGTCCATTGTACAATCACGAAGCTTATGACAAGGAAGTTAAATGTAGACTTCAAATAGCACAGCAAAGAGCTAGAAAGTTAGTAAAAGAAGCTAAAGAAAAACAAAAAGTTAATTATGATAAAAGTAGCGCCAGTAAGGAAATAAAATTAGGCAACCTAGTGTTAGTTAAAGAAGAAGCTTCTCATAAGCTAGATAATAGATACAAAGGAAGTTATAAAGTAAAAAGTATAGATAGAAATAATAATTATACGTTAATACCTAATAGTATAGGAAATAGAGATAGTACAAACAAAATAAAAGAAATAGTAATCCATAAAAGTCGGCTTAAACTGGTATAGAACATTCACTTGTACATAACACATGTCATCTGAAAAAAAAGAAGAAACCGAAACAATCGCATAATTTTAACTTTATATATATATATATATAGAATATGCGAATAGGCTGAAGTTAACAAAGAATTTTAACGGCGAAAGATTACTAATCATCCAAAAGGAATAACAAACAACTCTGTAGTCAAACTTTAGCTGTTATAATAACCTAAGTTTGTACGGCAACCATAGTTCTGAAAAATCCCATTTTAAGAAAGTGACACGCCCCACTTTTCCCCTATTCCACATTTTACTGGAGCTGCTAGGACTTAACCATTTACCAATTTTCACTATCCTACCATTACTACATCCAGAGGTATGCAGTATGATATATTCCATTTGTATGGGAGGTGCCACGCCCCCTTCTCCCTCACCCCACATTTTCTTGGTGGTGTTAAGGATTGACCTCATATAACTTACTTACTTACTTAATTGGCGCTTAACCGTCTAAACGGTTATGGCCGTCCAACAAGGCGCGCCAGTCGCTCCTTCGCTCCGCCAACCGGCGCCAATTGGTCACACCAAGGGAGTTTAAATCGTTCTCCACCTGGTCCTTCCAACGGAGTGGGGCCGCCCTCTACCTCTGCTTCCATAGGCGGGTTCCGATAGAAACACTTTCTTGGCCGGAGCATCATCTTTCATTCGCATAACATGGCCTAGCCAGCGCAGCCGCTGCGTTTTAATTCGCTGGACTATGTGATGTCTGCGTATCCAGCGCAGCCGCTGCGTTTTAATTCGCTGGACTATGTTGATGTCTGCGTATAGCTCGTACAGCTCATCATTAAATCTTCTTCGGTACTCGCCATCGCCAACGCGTAAAGGCCCATAAAATCTTTCGAAACACTTTTCTCTCGAACTCTCCCAAAGCCGCTTCATCTGCTGTTGTCATGGTCCATGCTTCTGCCCCATATAGCAGGACGGGTACGATAAGTTACTTGTAGAGTATGATTTTCGTTCACCGAAAGAGGACTTTACTTTTCAATTGCCTACCTAGTTCAAAGTAGCATTTATTGGCAAGTTTGATTCTTCGCTGGATTTCAGTGCTGATGTTGTTGCTAGTGTTGATGCTGGTTCCCCAATAAACGAACTCTCTTACTATTTCGAAATTATGGCTGCCAACAGCAGCGTGGTGAAATATTCGTAATTGAAAGACGTTGCACGTTTGATTGTGCGACATTAAGTCTCGTCTTTATTGAATAAATTATTGTCTTTTATACTAATTTACTTAACCTATACATTCATAAATATCTTAATACTAATAACTAAAAATAAGTACATAGGAAATGGGTTATGCATACATGTACGTTTGTATACAGTCTTTGTATACATGTAGTTTTGTATGCATAACTCCATACATGTAGTTTTGTACAATTTGCAGCGTCAGCAGATCAGTTTGAATATTTTGGTATTTTCCCACAATTAGTTGAATGTTTGTATGTATATTACAATGGGTTGTGTGTTTATATGTATAATTTATTAACTGTGATATGTGTCTCATATTCGGCATTCCGTGCCGTCTGGGTTAGTTCAATAATTGTAATATGATTATTACTAAAATATATTTGAATTTGTTATGCGTAAAGCCGCAAGTATGTTACAGTAGGTGTGGCATATAATGATACAATACAGTGTGTGACGTATAATGCTACACCATCCACCTTAGAAAAAAAAGTGTTATATAATTGTTTTGTGAACAATTGTATAAGACTTTTTGTCATATTTTCAATTGTTTTGATATTTTATTGTAGTGAAAGAGGTTGTTTGCTTTGCTTTGATCTGTTGACCTTGCTATTTTTATTGTTATAATTATTGTTTACGTATAAAATAATTTTACTTATTTTTTCAAAATTTTAAATGTAATAATTATTTTTCATATAAAGAATTTTATAATTCACTTAAAAATCGGCATGTTCCTACAAATCGAGTAAATTGGAATATTTATTTTTATATTATTTCCAAGAGAAATTAATTCCTTAATAATAATTGCTATTATTATTAATTTCTAAATTATTTTTATAGTTCCTACCATTATTTATTCTACCCTTACTTATTAATTTATGCAAATCAGTTTCCTATAGAAATAATTTTTATTATTTATTTACCTAAGGTTAGAGAAGAAGAAACCTTGCTATTAATATTTTCTAATCTATTGGGGATTTTGAAATAAGACTATTTCTTACTACTATTCAATTCTATTTAGCGTAAAAATATTTCCTATTACTATTTTATCGGAGTTTTCTTAAGATTATGATTTCTATAAACGTTGTTTTTATGGCTGAAACACTTCATATTTATATACATATTTTTAACACCTTTTCATTGTTATGTTATTTATTAGGGTTACATTTATTTATTCGGAAAATTTTGTAGCTGTAGCTGGTGGAAGAGCGAGGTAATTTGTATTTGTTGTAGTAGTTTAGCTGGTCAATGGAAAGAAGGTACAGTGGATGCAAAATTATTCTATCTTTTAATTTATTTTTCTTATTTTTCCAGCAATTTATTTGATCTTATTTGTCATGCGATTTCTGCGGCGGCCACCAGGACAGAATCGTCATAACTTTTATGAAGAATTAATTTTTATTTTTATACCGGGATTTGTCACGTGCACAACCTCTTTGGTTAATGCATATATTCTATTTTAGAGAACTATCAATTATTGTTTTACATTTGCCTACTCGAGTAAATAATCAATTATTTTTCACCAATTTGTCCCTGAGGACAACTGTGTTTTTCATATAAATACCAAGTCCTGTATTGGCGGCATTTGTACAACGTGTGTACAGCCTGATAAGTAATTGTCCTAAGTCAATTTTATCATCTACAATCAGGTTTCTTGTATTTCCTACGCTACCATTTTTCTATCCTAAGATGAAAACTAGCGTGACATGTCTTATTGCAAATTTATATAGCGCTTTAACATATATATTTAATATAGGTTCTCTTTGTGACTTTTCTTCATTTTAGTTGTTAATATTGGCTGGGTAGAAAAATTATTTGTATATATTTTTATTTTTTTTTCATTAGGTTTTGCTTACTTCCACTGTCCTAGATTTTCCTATTGCTTCATGACTATTTTTGTCAGGAGCCATCAAAGGAATTATGCTAATTTTTTTTTGATTTGCTGTTCGCTTTAGGCAGGGTTGCCTTTACTGTCGATTGTGACATTTTGGGTTTGAATTTATCGCTCTTCCTCAGTTTTGGTTTGGTACTGGTAATGGGTTAGATACGAGTTGTGGCGGGTTTTACCTGCCTAAATTTGTGCTTCATATAGTTTTTGAGCATCATGGCTATTGTGATGATTAATAGCATGAATACGCAACCTATAATTGCTAACCAAACATCCGGGATGTTCGGAGTACTTTCTGTATCTACCCTAGTTGATGGCTCATACTTGATTATTTTGTTATCTCTTGTTTCAGAGCTTTCTTTTCCTATTTCGTAGCCAGCTATGGCTACTATAATGCCTTGGGCTATTTTTGTCCACCAAGATATCTTGAAGGTTTTAATAGGAAGTTAGATATTTTTGTTTTATAAATTTTTTTTTCAGGTGCTACCTAACATTTGGAATTGTTGGGGAACACTTTCCTCATCATTCGCATTATTTCTTCCACCCTGGTAGTGGGGTTTATAATGTCCTCAATTGTGGGTTCCCGTTCCATACCTATTGTCTTCCAAAATTTCTTTAAACTCTCTAGTTCTTTGGGTAGGTCCCTAGTGTGTCGGGTATTTTCATCCCACCAATAGAGAGGAAGGTCTGAGGAGTTTCTTTGCATTTTAATAGTAATGGACAAAGTAATTTAAATTTTTAAATTTTATTAAAATGTTTTATGGGATTTCTCTAGAGGTTATAGAAGTGTCCTAAATATTCCAATTTATTTTTCTTTTACTTTTAAAGTAAATTTTTATATTATATTTTTTTTTCAAAAGAAATTGTTTCTACACACTTTTTTTTTCAAAATTAAATAGTGCAGTTTTTCTATATATTTTAAAGGAAATTTGTTCAATGTTTAAAAAAAGAATTTTCAATTAATTTTATTTCCTACTTAAAGAGAGAAAAAAAATCCTAAGCAAAAACTTTCGGTTTTGCTAATGGTTTAGCGTCCATGAGGCCGCTCAATTGATTCTAAAAATGTATACTTAAATATTTATAACTCCTTGTCGGTCTGGATGTAGTTTGCCGTTAATTTGCTGTTGCTGAAGATTTCCAACATTTATTCCACCTCTTTTGCTTATATTTGATCCGTCATTTTTATTCCAGCTTGCTTACGTTTTTATTTGATCCGTTCTCCTTATTGCCTTTTTATTCCACTTCGCTTATGCGTTTACTTGATCAGTCATCCTTCGATTCTGATTTGCTCCAATTTTCATAACTGATGATTTTGGTTTTAATTTGTTCAGCTCATGATGATGTTAGCAAAAAATTTTTTGAATCCTCTTTGTAGCGTAAAATATCTTCTTTCTTTGTATCTTGTTACGTTCAGGACTACTTTAGTTTGGCAGGATCTTTAGTCCTTTCTTTTCAAATTCTTGGCAGTTAGTGAGCTGTTTGCGAGATGGCAGGATCTCTGTCCAGGCAAGATCTAGCGAATTTTGCTTATAAGCAAATTTTCAGCTAAGTTAAGATCAAGCTGGAAGGATCTTCTCCAGTCAGAACGTTTTAGCAGTTGTGCTGATTTTTGCTCTGAGCTGGCAGGATCGCCATGAAATATTCGTAATTGAAAGACGTTGCACGTTTGATTGTGCGACATTAAGTCTCTTCTTTATTGAATAAATTATTGTCTTTTATACTAATTTACTTAACCTATACATTCATAAATATCTTAATACTAATAACTAAAAATAAGTACATAGGAAATAGATTATGCATACATGTACGTTTGTATACAGTCTTTGTATACATGTAGTTTTGTATGCATAACTCCATACATGTAGTTTTGTACAATTTGCAGCGTCAGCAGATCAGTTTGAATATTTTGGTATTTTCCCACAATTAGTTGAATGTTTGTATGTATATTACAATGGGTTGTGTGTTTATATGTATAATTTATTAACTGTGATATGTGTCTCATATTCGGCATTCCGTGCCGTCTGGGTTAGTTCAATAATTGTAATATGATTATTACTAAAATATATTTGAATTTTTTATGCGTAAAGCCGCAAGTATGTTACAGTAGGTGTGGCATATAATGATACAATACAGTGTGTGACGTATAATGCTAAGGCGCGTATGCGCTGACTCTTTGCTCGATGACAGCAGGTACTTCTTTTTGTCTTCATTCACCATCAAACCCATCTTTACCGCTTCTTTTTGCAGTTTGGAGTAAGCAGAACTAACAGCGCGGGTGTTTAGGCCGATGATATCAATATCATCAGCATATGCCAGTTATTGCACGCTTTTATAGTATATTTTTCCAGTGCGGTTAAGTTCTGCAGCTAGTATAATTTTCTCCACCATCAAATTAGAGAAATCGCACGATAGGGGGTCAACCTGTCTGAAACCTCGTTTAGTTTCGAACGGCTGGGAGAGGTCCTTCCCAATTCTGGCTGACCTGATGGTGTTGCTCAACGCCATTTTGCACAGCCATATAAGTTTTGCGGGGAAACCAAATTCAGACATAGCGGCATATAGGCAGCTCCTTTTCGTGCTGTCGAAGGCGGCTTTAAAGTCGACGCGAAGAGGTGATGTGTGTCGATTCTCTTTTCACGGGTTTTCACGGCTATGTAGCAAATGAAATCATATCAAATAAGATAAAATGAAATTATATGGAGTGAAATTAAGGGAAGTGAAATGGAACAACGTGAAACGATACGGAAATGACATGAAACGAAAGAAAATTAACTGCGGCAAAATGAAACGAATGGAACAAAATGAAACGGAATGTAATGAAATAAAAGTAAATGAACCAAAAATTTTACGAAATGAGATGCAACAAAATTAAATTGCATAAAGTAATATAAGGAGTAATGAAATGAAACGAAACAAGATTCAATGAAATTAAAAGTATAGAAGTTAAATGAAATGAAAGGGAATAAAATGAAACGAAATAGAAATTTTATAAGAAAATATTATAAAATGAAATGGAATGGTATGAAATTATAATGAATTGAAAAAAAAAGACAAAATGAAACGAAATTAAATGAAATAAAATGGAATGAATAAATTTGAAATGGAAAGCTTTGAAGTGATATGAAATACAATGAAATGAAAAATAAAAAAAAATGAAATAAAATAAAATGGAATGAAATGAAACAATAGGAAACAAAAAGAAATCAAGTGTAATGAAATTAAATGAAATGGTATGAAATGTAATAAAATGGATATGAAGCAAAATGAAATAAAACAAAACAAAACAAAATAAAAACAAAAATAAAATAAAATAGAATAAAATAAAATAAGATAAAACGAAATGGAAACTAAAGACAATTAAATAAAATGGAAACAAACGAAATGAAACAAAACGAAATATATTGAAACGAACTAAAACTTAATGAAATATAATAAAATAAGATGAGCTGAAATGGAATGAAGTTGAGTGAAATAAATTAAAATCAAACGAAATGTATTGAAATGCATTTAAACGAAATGAAATCATATGAAACTAAATAGAGCGGAACGAATCTAAATTGAGTGAAATTAAATGAAATGAAACGAAGTTAAATAAAATGAAATGGAATACAGTTAAATGAAATGTTATGAAACGAAATTGAATAAAATTTAAACGAATGAAATGAAACGAAATAAATGACACGAAATGGAATAAAATAAAACGAAATAAAATGGAAAAAAATGAAAAAAAAATGAAAGAAAACGAAAAGAAATCTAATGAAATAATAGGTATAAAATTAAATGGCATGTATTATTTGAAGTTTATTGGTCCACCATATTCCGGAATCCTTTCGTACAACGATGGGCATATGTCCTATTACGAACAAAGAAGGAATTTGAATATACATATGTACATATATATGTATAGATATCGTTGTCTTTATTTTGATACTTACTTACTTAATTGGCGCTTAACCGTCTAAACAGTTATGGCCGTCCAACAAGGCGCGCCAGTCGCTCCTTCGCTCCGCCAACCGGCGCCAATTGGTCACACCAAGGGAGTTTAAATCGTTTTCCACCTGGTCCTTCCAACAGAGTGGGGCCGCCCTCTACATCTGCCTCCATAGGCGGGTTCCGATAGAAACACTTTCTTGGCCGGAGCATCATCTTTCATTCGCATAACATGGCCTAGCCAGCGCAGCGGCTGCGTTTTAATTCGCTGGACTATGTTGATGTCTGCGTATGGCTCGTACAGCTCATCATTAAATCTTCTTCGGTACTCGCCAACGCCAACGCGTAGAGGTCCATAAATCTTTCGAAGAACTTTTCTCTCGAACACTCCCAAAGCTGCTTCATCTGCTGTTGTCATGGTCCATGCTTTTGCCCCATATAGCAGGACGGGTACGATAAGTGACTTGTAGAGTAAGATTTTCGTTCGCCGAGAGAGGACTTTACTTTTCAATTGCCTACCTACTCCAAAGTAGCATTTATTGGCAAGATTGATTCTTCGCTGGATTCAGTGCTGACGTTGTTGCTAGTGTTGATGCTGGTTCCCAAATAAACGAGGTCTTTTACTATTTCGAAATTATGCCTGCCAACAGGAGCGTGGTTGCCAAGGCGCATATGCGCTGACTCTTTGCTCGATGACAGCAGGTACTTCGTTTTGTCCTCAATCACCATCAAACCCATCTTTACCGCTTCTTTTTCCAGTTTGGGGTAAGCAGAGCTAACAGCGCGGGCGTTCAGGCCGATGATATCAATGTCATCAGCATATGCCAGTAATTGCACGCTTTTATAGTATATTGTTCCAGTGCGGTTAAGTTCTGCAGCTAGTATAATTTTCTCCAGCATCAAATTAAAGAAATCGCACGATAGGGGGTCACCCTGTCTGAAACCTCGTTTAGTTTCGAACGGCTCGGAGAGGTCCTTCCCAATTCTGACTGAGCTGATGGTGTTGCTCAACTTCATTTTGCACAGCCGTATAAGTTTTGCGGGGAAACCAAATTCAGACATAGCGGCATATAGGCAGCTTCTTTTCGTGCTGTCGAAGGCGGCTTTAAAGTCGACGAAGAGGTGATGTGTGTCGATTCTTTTTCACGGGTTTTTTCCAAGATTTGGCGCATTGTGAAAATCTGGTCGATGGTAGATTTACCAGGTCTGAAGCCGCACTGATAAGGCCCAATCAGCCGGTTCACGGTGGGCTTCAATCTTTCGCACAATACACTTGAAAGGACCTTATATGCGATATTGAGAAGGCTGATTCCACGATAGTTGGTGCATTTTGCAGTATCCCCCTTCTTGTGGACTGGGTAAAGAACACTTAGATTCCAATCGTCGGGCATGCACTCTTCCGCCCATATTTTGCTAAGAAGCTGCTACATGCGCCTTACCAACTCCTCGCCGCCGTACTTGAATAGCTCCGCAGGCAATCCATCAGCGCCCACGGCCTTGTTGTTTTTCAATCTGGTTATTGCTATTTTAACTTCGTCATAATCGGGCGGGGGACATATATTCCATCATCATCGATCGCGGGATCGGGTTCTTCATGTCTTCGCGCTGAATTGCTGCCTCCATTTAGGAGAACAGAGAAGTGTTCCCTCCATAATCTAAGCACTCTCTGGACGTCAGTTACAAGGTCGCCGTTTTCGTTCCTACAGAAGTTTGCCCCGGTCTTAAAACCTTCCGTCTGTCGCCGTATTTTTTGGTAAAATTTTCGGGCGTTATTCCTGGTGGCTAGCAGCTCAAGCTCCTCGCACTCACGCCTTTCTGCTTCTGCTTTTTTCATTCTGAAAAGGCGCCTCGCTTCCTTTTTCAACTCACGATAGCGTTCACACACTCCTCTTGTCGCGCTCGCTTTTGTAGTAGCCCTGTAGGCAGCGTCTTTTCTTTCAGGTGCAACGCGGCATTCTTCATCGTACCAGTTGTTTTTTCGTGGTCGCCGGTAACCAATTTTTTCCTCGGCGGCAGTACGAAGTGCTTTGGAAATATGCTCCCACTGCTTCTGTATTCCTTCAGGATGAGTTGTGCTCTCAGAGAGCAGGTGTGAGAGTCGAGTTGCGAAATCATTGGCAGTCTGTTGTGATTGAAACTTTTCGACGTCTAGCTTCCATTGTGTTTTTTTCCGTGGTTTTAGCCGCGTTGAGGCGGGTGCGTATTTTGGCTGCAACGAGATAATTGTCCGAGTCGATGTTAGGTCCTCGGATCGTGCGCACATCTAAAACACTGGAGGCATGCCGTCCGTCTATCACAACGTGATCGATCTGATTGCGATTATTTCGATCAGGAGACAGCCATGTAGCTTGATGTATCTTTTTATGCATGAACCTCGTGCTGGATATGACCATGTTTCGAGCACCGGCAAAGTCAATCAGCCTCAGTCCGTTAGGAGAAGGTTCATTGTGTAGGCTGAACTTTCCGACTGTAGAGCCAAAACACCTTCTTTGCCCACCCTGATGTTGAAGTCACCAAGCACGACTTTTATATCGTGACGGGGGCAGCGCTCGTATGTGCGTTCTAATTGTTCATAAAAAGTGTCTTTCACCTCATCGTCTTTCTCCTCTGTCGGCGCATAGGCGCAGATTAATGATATTGATACAACTTTATTAAATGTATGAATGAGTATAAGATCAGAGAAAATTGAAAATCTCCAAATATATTTCTTAGAACGCTGTCGTTACTTCAAATTCTCATCACTCAATCCAAATGTCAAAATGTCAAATTTTGTCATTTTGTCAAATGATATTGCATAGACAGGCATGTTATTTCTTCGTAGTTGCAAGTGTGGTGAAGTAACTACGTAGGTATTTAACAATACACCACTCCCCTTCCTAACTCGCCGTAAGGCTGTTGCCTCATGCTGAATAGATAACGCTTCTTCCCTCGGGAAATAAGCGGGCTTAAGCCTATCAATCGATACCGTCACTGTCTTCGTTCCGATGAGAATGGTGTAAGTTTTCGGGTATCTGTTTAAAACATAATAAGGTCCATCACAAGGTGCTTTATTTATTTATTTATTTCAAACACACAACCTTAAGTTACTTTATAGTGTTTGATCTTAAACTAAATTAAAGTAAGTTGAGCTTAACTTAATTACAGCTTTGAGGGGCTTACGTTTAGTATCGTCGCTTACAAACACGTGGCTACAAGCACGACTTTTATATCGTGACGGGGGCAGCGCTCGTATGTGCGTTCTAATTGTTCATAAAAAGTGTCTTTCACCTCATCGTCTTTCTCCTCTGTCGGCGCATAGGCGCAGATGAATGATATTGATACAACTTTATTAAATGTATGAATGAGTATAAGATCAGAGAAAATTGAAAATCTCCAAATATATTTCTTAGAACGCTGTCGTTACTTCAAATTCTCATCACTCAATCCAAATGTCAAAATGTCAAATTTTGTCATTTTGTCAAATGATATTGCATAGACAGGCATGTTATTTCTTCGTAGTTGCAAGTGTGGTGAAGTAACTACGTAGGTATTTAACAATACACCACTCCCCTTCCTAACTCGCCGTAAGGCTGTTGCCTCATGCTGAATAGATAACGCTTCTTTCCTCGGGAAATAAGCGGGCTTAAGCCTATCAATCGATACCGTCACTGTCTTCGTTCCGATGAGAATGGTGTAAGTTTTCGGGTATCTGTTTAAAACATAATAAGGTCTATCACAAGGTGCTTTATTTATTTATTTATTTCAAACACACAACCTTAAGTTACTTTATAGTGTTTGATCTTAAACTAAATTAAAGTAAGTTGAGCTTAACTTAATTACAGCTTTGAGGGGCTTACGTTTAGTATCGTCACTTACAAACACGTGGCTACAAAAACGAAGATCGTTTGGTACGTATACTGCCGCCTTCCCATGTTGTGAAGTCTGTCTTGGCCGCAATTCCTCAAAGTGCTGTTTGAGGTTTTGTAAACAAGTGTGATCGTCTGCATGCATTTCCGTCGAAATGTCAAAAACATCGCTGGGAAGTCGAATGGGTTGCCCGTACAACATCTCTGCTATTGACACACCGATTTCTTCTTTTACAGCCGTTCTTAACCCGAGGAGTACAACTGGTAAAATAGCGTTTGACGTAGAGTTTCGGGGACGTATGGTTGTGGTTGAGTCGTCGCAGACTATCTCGATGTTTGTGCCTGGGTGCTTATATTTCACCAGGTGTAAAGAAAATATTACCGTCTGTCATTAATTTCTGCAATTCTTCGCTGTTCTGCTGCTCGTCGTGTAGTAACTGCAAATCCAATTGTGGAGGTGCTGAAAGCGTCTCAATTCTCGATAACATATCTGCCACCAGGTTATCGGCCCCACTTATATGCTTGATATCGGTCGAAAATTGGCTTATAAAGCTCAGCTGCCGCGTTTGTCGCGGTGAAAGTCTCTCCCACTTTTGTTCGAAGGCATGTAAAAGAGGTTTGTGATCCGGAAAATTATGAATTAGGTCCCTTCCAAGAAGTATCGAAAATGGTGAATCGCCCTGTGTATGGCCAGTAGTCCGCGGTCATACGTGCTGTATCTTTTCTCTGTTGCGGTGAACTTCTGGGAGAAAAAACCCAGTGGACTCCATGCGCCCTTGGTTAATTGTTAGAGAGCGGCACCCATTGCGATATCTGAAGTGTCGGTAATTAGAGCTATCTATGGTGGCGCCTTTCACTGGAAATTATATGAGTGCCTTTTTGCTAGCTGCCATTTAAGCTCCTCGAATGTACTTTCGGCCTCTAGCGTCCAAATAAGTTTTGTTTTGTCGCGCTTCTTGCAGCGCCCCATCATCTTCTATTGCTTGTGTCTTTGGTACATCTGCGGGATGCACAGGAAGTTGATGATTTGATTTTTCACAATCGATAACTGAAAAAATAGTTCGTCCATGTAAATCTCTTACAAAATCCTGTATATGTCGAATAGGATACTTATCTGGGATTGTTTTTGCGTTCAGCTGCCTGTAATCCCCACATGGACGCCAGGATCCATTGGATTTCTGCACCATGTGTAGCGGGCTGACCCATTGGCTTTTCGAGCGTTGACATATGCGCTTGACCATTAGACAGTCGAATTCTTTTTTGCTATTTTCAATTTCCTGGGTGATAATCTCCGCGCTTTCTGTACTACTGGCGCGCCTTTCGTTTCTATGTGGTGTTGTACGTGTGTTAACGCGCTTCCGGTTCTCTTCGGCTCTTTTGTACGGTTATCGTAAGGTGATACCATTTCTTGAAAGATGTTGGCCGTTTTCAACGCGATTATTCCGCGGGGCGGTTTTGTTATTTCGCAGATTGCTCGGACGATGATCGATCGATTGATGATAGCCCTGTTCTTCATGTCTACTAAAATGTTGAATTCTTGTAAAAAATCAGCGCCTATAATAGGGTTTACGTCGGATACTATAAATGCTAATAGTGACAGCCGCGATAATAAATGAAAACGGACTAATGTCTCGGCTGGCATACTGACCCCCGACTCCGTTCAAAGCATCCCGAACCCAATCGTTCCCGTACCTAGCACCGTAGAATTAATAAACTTAGCATCCCCAAGTCCACTTACAGTAGAGCCTTCAACATCAAAGGCACCTCCAACAAAACCAGCAGCTAAAAAAATATTGAGCCTATAAACCGTTCTCAGGCGACTGAGCCTGGAACTAGGAAGTTGGTTGTAATCCCTCCTAAAAAATCAATTTTTGTGTCAAGATTCGTGAGGGAGACTACTGAAGTCCTATATCTGCTCAAAAACGAAAAGCGACCTAGTAACAATTCGGAAATTTAATTTTAGCTATGAAAGAAATGTATCTTCCTTTAGATTAGATGTACCTATTGAACATTTTGATACTATCTTGAGTAACGATTTTTGGCCCCCTGGGGCATTTGTGCGGGAATTTGAATATAGGCGGAATAAGAGTGTTCCACATTTAGCAAAGATCCCTCTTAATAGCACTGAGTCAAAAAACTGAATGTAAAACCTTCTTTAGATATATTTTATCAAAACGTTAGAAGCTTAAACACCAAATTAACTGAACTGTTTATAAAATCATTTAACTTATGTTATGATATAATTTCTTTTACTTAAACTTGGCTGAAACCTCCTGTCTTTAATTCAGAGATCCTCTGCAATGACTACCAAATATATAGAAATGACCGCCTGAACAGAATCGGAGGTGGAGCTCTGCTTGCTGTACATTCTTTAGTACCATATGAAGAGATAAGCATAGCCGCCATCGATACAATTGAGTTCTTATGCATACGCAACCAGCTAGCTAATAGCCACATTTACTTAGCCATCTGTTATAACCCGCCATCTTCTGGACTGAGCGTTTATATGCATCACATTTCCTTGCTAAAAACTGTAAATTCGATGCTAAAGCCATCCGATTCCATTATTGTCCTGGGTGACTTCAATATGCCACACATTTCATGGTGCATCTCTGACTGTAATATTGTACCAGTTTCGTCAAAGTCTTCCAACATTGAATTTCTAGACGGAATGGCCAACCTTTGCCTTCAACAAATCAACATCTAATAGAATAAATTCGGAAAAGTATTAGATTTAGCCCTTGTGATGATTATTCCATTAGTCGATGCGAGCCCATTATTGAACCTGAGTATGTTTACCACCCTTCCTTCAAAATAGTTTACGAAGCGTTAAGTAATGCTTGTAACCGCGATAATAAACAATTCAACTCCAGTTATCGCTTTGACTTTGCGAAGGCCAATTTCAAAAAATTAAATCGTGATCTATCTCGAATAGTGCGGCCAATATTTAATGCTGACGTGGAAAAAAGCGTTTCTCACTTTTACAACACCATTTACTGTCTTTTGGAAAAATACGTACCTAAGCGGATTTGTGTACATTCCGATACAAGCCAAGTATGGTTCACTAAAGAGCTGAAACTAATAAGTATTTTCAATTGAACAAAAAGTGTTTGTAAAATGAAAGAAAATATGATTTGCAATCCGAAAGCATTTTATGGATTCGTAAACTCTAAACGCAGGGTTAAAGGGTTTCCATCATCCACGAAATTCAAGGCTACTATTTCCAGCGATGATCAAGAGATTGCTGGCTTCTTTGTGGAATTTTTCAAATCAAATTATTGTCGCCTAATGAATACACATACCATCTTGATACATGTAATTCAATCAGATCGCCATTTATATCTTCAGGAGATGTATTATCTTATTTAAAAACTTTAAAAGTATCATATACATACGGCCCTGACAGGATCCCGACATACTTTCTTAAAAAATGTGCTGCATACATCTATCAGCCGCTAACAGATTTATTTATTATTATTATTATTATATAGAAAAGAGGTGATAAATCACCAAATTACAATAGAAGGAGCACAAGTAACACAGACCTTCAGCTCCAGATTTATTTATCTTTAATATATGTTGTTTTCCCAACAATGTGGAAGGAATCTTTTCTTATCCCGCTCCCTAAAAATGGAAGCAGGTCTGCAATAGAAAACTACCGGGGCATAGCAAAGTTATCCGCAAACCCAAAGTTATTTGAAGCTATTGTTCCCACCATATAACGTTCTCTATTTCCCCAATAATTGCAAGCTCGCAACATGGATTCTGTAAGGGCAAATCAACTATCACCAATTTACTGGAATTTACCACTCACGTTGCTAATGGATATAGAAAAAGTCTTCACACCGATGTAATTTACACCGATTTCAGTAAAGCCTTCGACAAAGTATCACACCCATTACTTATTTATAAGCTCGGTCGACTCGGTTTTCAACCCCGTCTTATATGTTGGATTTCCTCGTATCTTGGTAATCGTACGCAAAAAGTAATCTTTAAAAATACACTTTCTGGGGTCATCAATGTTTCTTCTGGTGTTCCTCAGGTCAGCCATCTTGGTCCGATTCCGTTCTTGTTGTTCATAAACGATTTATACAATACAATAAAATACTCAAAAATCCTGATATACGCTGACGATGTAAAACTTTTCAAATCATACGCGTCTGTTGAGGAACATTCCTTGCTTCAAACGGATTTAAATCACTTGGTTGCCTGGTGCAATGTAAATTATATATGCCGCTCAATATTAAAAATTCTAAAGTTATGTGTTTTTCTCGGAGAATTTCGCAGCCAGATTCATATACAATTAACAACTATAGTCTAGAAATTGTAAATAGTTTTGTGGACTTGGGAGGCATGATGGATTCCAAACTTAGTTTCAACCTTCATATTAATGCTACAGTGAATAACGGTAAAGGTGTTTTTGCATTTGTTGAACGGTGGTCAAGGGAATTTAACGACCCTTACGTAACTAAAGCACTTTACAACATTAGTTAGGGCAAAATTAGAATATGGCTCAGTAATCTATAATCCGCGTTATCAAGTCCATGCAGACAGTCTCGAATCAATACAAAAGCAATTTTTATTATTCGTCTTAAGAAATTTTCAATGGGACTCTTTATATAATCTTCCACCTTATACTAATCGATTGAAGCTTATCAATCTTCCAACTCTTGCTAGTCGAAGGGAAATGCTTGGTATAACATTTATACCAAAACTTTTAAATGGATTAATTTCAAGCCCATTCGTTCTGAATGAAGTGAGCTTTTGTGTTCCCTTTTGGACTTCGAGACACTTCAAACCTCTCCTGCTGAAACAATGTAGAACGAATCTCGAACCAAATGAACCTTTTCGGTGTTTATGCCAAGATTATAACTCTCACTCAAACACATTTGATAGCTCGGACTCCCTTTTTCTATAAAAAGACTGTTCTCACCACTCCTAATAATTAATGTATCAAATGATTGCTTCTGTTCTCCTTAAGCATTACGCTTGGCTGATGATATCTCTTCTGTAGCTGAGTAGTCTCAGATCTCGACGCTTGACAAACCGCTGCCCATCAAAGACTCGGCAAAAAAAAGTTATGATATAGATATACAGTGGAGTCTAGATATAGTGAACTAATTTCTACAAGGCCTGTTCACAGTACCCAGGTTGTTCACTATATTAAGTTTGACATTTTTTTTAACTTGGTTTATTAACTTTAAAGTCATGTTTGCTTATGTAAACAAAACAGATTATTTGTATAAAATAATATTTTGAAAAATACATACCTATTATTGAAAGAATTTACGAATAAATGTTTGCTTTTTGTGTTAGGAAATTGACTTTTGAACCGCTTTTTCGCGTAGACTTTTCAGTACTAGCATGCCAGCATAGTCAGTGGTGTTAGCTTCAGCCCATGCGATAGATATATCGAAGCTTTTAATGGCTTCAGTAGCTTTTATTGAATTTCCGATCTGTCCTTCGCCTTGGCTGTCATCACCAGATTCTTCAGTATCCATAAGAGTCTTCCGCTTAGATGCTCCGACTGCCTGGTGGGATATAATACTACGAGCATTTTTTTTTATTCCCGAAACTGTTGATTTGGCTACACCATAAATCGTTGCTAAGAATGAAACACTAGCACCTTTCTCGATTTTTTGAGCAATTTCAAGTTTTTGCTTTAATGGAAGGAATTTCCCCACAGGCATGATAACACTTAATTTATTAGCACATAAACACTTTTAAAAAGACATAAAACAGTGCACATTCACTCAGAAGCATTTTGCACCCAACAAGAGACAAATAAAGACTGGCACCAAATACCTACATAGCAGCAGCTTTTCCAGTAAAAAAACATAAAATGAGCAATTTTGGGGAATACCCGTCTTTATTTCTGTTAAAGTAACAGGTGTATGCTTGCTGTTGCATTCGAGTTTTCGATAGTTCACCCTTTAGAGTACTCAATGTAAATTTTTAGGCGTTCACTATATCGAGGTGTTCATTATACCGGGGGTTCACTATAGCCAGACTCCACTGTATACGTATCGTATATATATGTATATGATCGCGTGAACATTTAAAAAAATGACATTGCATAGACAGGGCATGTTATTTCTTCGCAGTTGCAAGTGTCGTGAAATAACTACATAAGTAGATATTTAACTCTACATATGCATGCATATCCGAAAATTATTTAAAAGCATTTTCACAAGTAAATATGTACATATGTATGCGCACTGTTGGTGCACTTCCCTTTGTAGCATATTGCACTTTTCTATTTAAAGAGCAAAAAATACATGTATATGCACAGCGTTATGTAAACATTGCACTGTCAAATGCACTACATTTCACAGGTACCTACATTACATATTCTTAAAATACCCCGGAATGCTGCTGCACCTGCACGCAGAACCCAAGTTGTGCATTGCATTTCCAATAACACGCATTTTCATTGTAAAACCTGAAGAAATAGAAATTTTATTAAAATATACTTATATATGTAAAAACCATTAAACAATATTTGGAAATGTATTTACCTTTTTTTCGGACGAATAATGGAATTTTTATAGAAAAAATACGTTTTCTTAAATTTGCGTAAAATTTTTTATTTATTAATGACAGCTGTCTTATTTACTTTAGGATTATTTTTGGCAGTTGGCGTTCACATACTTTTAGGCGCACGTGAAATGAGGAAAATATCCCATAAATGTGTGCTGGTAGCGAATGTTAGCGAATGCTAGGCTCGTATCGTGTTATACGATCCGTGATCGAATTCAATTTTTTAAATCGCCACAGCACTGAAATGGTGATTGGGAGTGGGGTAATACGTGAAGTAGTGGCTACAATACTTATTAGATCCAGAATGTGTTATCATTATTTAAAAGCCTGACAGATTCATATTTACCGTTTGAGTGAAGTGATACTAGGCCCGTATCGTGTTATACGATCACGGATGAATAACTAATTTCACTCAAATTCTTTCACTTAACATTTATTATTTATACTAAGCAAAAAAAAATCCAAAGTTGTGTCATTACACAATACAGACGTAAGTGCACTCTCGTCATGTATGACTACAAGTAAATAAATAATGGTAAACATGACTCTGCCAAGCTATTTATAAAAATTGTAATAAATCATGAATCTAATGAGCACATTTGGTCACTAGTAAACAAATGTCTCTCAATGGATTCACCACTTCAGAGCTATTGAGATTTAAAAAATGGATTTCAATCACCGATTGTATACACGATACGGGGCCCTGGTTTTTTTTTCGAATACAAACATACATCCATATACATCCAACTCAAAGCAAGTTTGCTCAAACAATTCATAGCAACATACACACGAAATTCACCTTAAGAATAATGACAAAATCCATAGCTGAACTTAAAGCTGCACCAACAAAATGAAGTAAACCTTTAATCTGTATCGCTGGAGTTCATTGTAATATCTTCATCTCAACTTTAAGCATACAAATTTCAGACGAAGCTCATGCTTGAGCTCTGGTATTTGAACTGAGCTCATGCGTGTCACTTTCGAGCTGAAGCTTTTATGCATTATACCCACTGATTTTCCTCCTATCTCGCCTGGACTACTAAAAACTATTCAAATAAATTTGAAAGTAATCCGCACACATCAAATTTGTTCACTTATATTGCAGAGAAGGATTCTTCTAACAGTAGGAGGTCGGCCATAAAGCAAATTGCATCTGGACGCTTTGGAGTGACAGCCGCATACCTTGCTAATGCTGATGATCTTCAAATAAAAATGGCTCAAGGTGCGAAACCTGGAGAAGGTGGCGAATTACCGGGATATAAAAGTTACAAAGGAAATTGCAAAAACTCGTCACTCGGTGCCGGGTGTTGGACTTATTTCACCACCACCCCATCATGATATTTACTCAATCGAAGATTTAGCAGAATTGATTTACGACTTAAAATGTTCAAATCCTAACGCAAGGATTAGTGTGAAGCTGGTTTCTGAAGTTGGGGTTGGAGTGGTGGCATCTGGAGTTGCTAAGGTTTTTTTCTTCCATATTTAAGTTTTAAAATTATAATATTTTTGTGTTATTTTAGGGTAAAGCTGAGCACATCGTAATATCTGGACACGATGGCGGAACCGGGGCTAGTTCTTGGACCGGTATAAAACATGCTGGGCTTCCTTGGGAGCTGGGAATAGCTGAAACACATCAAGTTTAGTTCTAAATAATCTGCGCTCAAGGTAAGTGTGATGTTATAGCATATCTCCACCTAGAGCTTTTTCTGTTTAGATTTATTTAGTCTCATATTTTAACCTACACTGTCTCCACTGTAGTTTTATTTGACGTTTTATTCTTTCGTATTGAAAACTATAAATTGGGGTCACATGAACAGTTTCAATTTGTGTGAAGTTTTTCAGACAAGCAATATAATTTTGTTTGTATTAAACATGTACATTACATGTTTTACAAAACAAAAACATATGTATCTGAGCATTCTATTTTGATAAATTTCTTATTTTACTCACGATTGGCAATGAAACTCTTAACTTGAAAATCTTGAAAAAAATCTGTCATACATGAATTTAATAACTGCTCCTACCTTTAAATATTTTCCTATCAAAAAATTACAGACACATGAATTTTATGAAGATATAATATAGATTTAGCTTAAATCTTCTTCGTTTCGAGATTTAATTTTGTATGATAAAACTTGTAAGATTTAACGTTAAATCTTCTCAGATGCCTAAATCTCGTATAAAGCTCTAAGTGGAGATTTGCTCTTAAAATTTTGATACATGTGTTTGAAAAAGGCTATGAATTCAATACTTCCGAAGATTTACATTTTTCAAGCGCTTTGATAATGTTTAGTAGGTATAGGACCATAAATAATCACAAAATTCACAAATTTTTTGCGAAGGATATCATACTTTTTATATCATCGTGTAAACAGTTCAGTTAATATTATTGGTGGATTCCTTGGCAAATAAAATGTCCAAATAAAACGCGTGAACACAATTGGCGGGAATGAAACCAATTGTGTTTTGCGGAAAAGAAATAAAAACAAGATAATTAGTATTTATACATAGAAATATGTATAATAATTACAATATGTCTTTATTTCGTCAATTAATAAAATATCACAATAAAGAAATTTAGGAACTTACGTTTTGTTTGTATTTTAAATCCAAAGATGAAAAACGCAGGAACAGCTGGTGACTTGTTGGCAGGCAAACTAG
>JARSSU010007714.1:0-35134 GCA_029619165.1 Eurosta solidaginis
TTTTTTTTTTGTTTTTTTTTTTTTACTACCTAGGCCACCAAGTCGCCCAACGGTGTGTACCATTCCTATAAACCTTCTCGTCGTACGTTGCTTTCACGATGCGATATAAGAACATGGATGTGCCACTTAATTTCGGCTACGAGAGAGGGTACAGCAGTAAGCGAGTGCTGTGGAAGAGAGTCAGTAAATACTCCAAAATCCGAGCAGTCATCTGGGCAAGCTTGATGGAGATTGTTGGGACAAACAAATTGTGGGTTGTCGAGGCAGCAAACAAATCAAACACCAAACATACTTGTAGGAAAAACTTGGCTATAACAAAAACAGGAGGACGTATCCGGTAAGAGTACTCAATGAGTTCAAGTCCAATCAACTGATTCAGAGGAGCTATTTTGGGAGATGCAAGAGGCTGAACTGTGAACAAAACTCCAGAAAGAGGTTTCAACTAGCAATATTGATCTTTGCAGATGGCATAATGGCATGGACATAGAGAGACTAGAGGAAGGACGTATCAGAGTAAGGAAAGCAACTGCTTTCCTACGGGAAATATTTGACCAAGATGCTCCAAAACCGGCCGCACAACGTTGTGAAACATCAAATTGACACGGAAATGCGAGCCCGATCCGTCAAGCTCCACGCTAGTGTTCACATCTGCGTGGGAGTTGTGAGTCAAATCATACAAGAATGATGCGGACAGTCGGACGTCATCGAACCATCAGCTATCCATGAGGCTCACCTGTGGTACTTGTGAAGAAGAGGATGGAAAATGAGGTTTTGCGTCGCCTACCGCAAGTTTGAACGACGTCACGAAAAAGCTGCTACCATTGCCTAGACTTGACGATCACTCTGGACTCGCTCTCTGGTACGAAATGTTTTCCACACTGACTTGAAACTGGCTATTGCAAGTGTGTGTGCGAAGGAGGAAGACAATATAAAAAACAGGCCTTTAGCGCGGAGATGGTCTTTGGACAATTACAGTAATGGCTTTTGGACTTTGTATGCACACAGCTACTTTTGAGAGACGCCATGGATCAGGTATTGGAAATGACAGCATAGAAAACATGCTTGGTCACACCTCGGACGAACATCCCATCGTAGTGGCAGAGAACTTCGATGAACAACTAAAAACTGGAGGAAACGAAGTTTCCAGAGATAGCTGGCGCGGTCTGAACTAAGTCCAAAGTGTGCGCTGTTTAAAAGGAAGTGAATTATATTGGGTCACAAGCGGTACGACAGAGGTATCCATACAGCGAAGGAACAGATAGAGGCAGTCAAGGATTGCCAATAGCCAGAAACTGGCATGATTAAGAAGTTCCTTGGGCTGTGCCATACTACCGGTGATTTGTAGCCAAACTTCTCAGCGTATGCCATCAGCCGCCCTGAAGCTTACAAGAACAACCTACAGCTTTTGATGAAGAAGAGAGCAGACAGTGGCTTGCCAAACATCGCAGGAGCGTTTGTGCACTGCCCAATGTTGTGCATATCCGATTCCAGGAGCAACCTTTAATTCTAGATACCAAATGATATGCCAAACTCCTTGCAGGTTAGTGACAATTTCTGACTCTGTTGCCTGCATGGCCTACACAATGGTATATTGATTGCCCTCCTTGCTAGAACTCATCACCTTAATGTTCCACGATAGATCCTTTACGTCACTCTGCTCTCTTTCATATTGATATTGTAGGCGTAATTATGTCTCTAGTATGAGCCAATAATATCGGACTAGCGGACTTTAGTACATCACTTTACTATAATATATACTCATGTGAGATTTTTTCCTGCTTGTTTAGAGCTTTTTTATAATTGTCAGTCAAGTGTTATTGTACTTTTATTATTGTTATCTAGTCTTAAGGTTTTGTAATACCATAGACTAAATATATAAATAAAACTTTACTTAAAAAATTAGCGAAACTTACTCATCTATAAGGTAGTAAAAATCTTTCACATAAATTTATACCATTCAAACATATCTTTTTTCGGTTTTTCGTTAATATCTTTTGAACGGGTAAAAATACGCGTCTTTTGTACCTCACTCAAACAAGTCCCAATTTTAGGGTGGGGCCCCTAAACTGCACAATTACCATTTCCAATTTCCGCTTTCGATTCGTGATCCTGGTCTAAAGCGCGTATTTTGACACATCTCCCGATATTTTTGGACGAGTTTTAGCAGTTGTGAGCTAAAGTAAAGAATTACACCTTAAATCGTTGCTTTTCAATTTGTATACAAAAGAAAGCAGTTTTATCTTGGCTGCTCCATATAACCCCTCGCACCCAGGCACGCCCCTGCCTAAATATCTACATACATATGTGCATTTGCGTGCGTGCTATAAGACTTTTTTCGTAGCAGTCAGTAAATCTCCCGTAATTATAATCATTAGTGACCTTATCCGCTCACTTACACTTATTGCAATATTTTATTGGTATTTTATAACACACGTCATTTATTTCCTTGTGTTTCTTTGCAAATTCACTTGAAAGATACAAGATTTTTTTCATATATGCAAGCACTTTCTCAAAACGTCAAAGCTTGGTGCAATTTTTTCATTTTCTTCGTTTTGTTAGCAATTCACATACATATACTCTAATTTCCAAGTTATTGTTCGCCAGGCAAGGAACTGCAGCAGCTATATTGTAACTAATGCTACATTCGTGTTCAGAAAAATATAGAATCTTTGAAATATACCTTTTTCCCGTATTTTTCCAATTTACTGTTAATTCAATCGAATGCAGTGCTCATCGTACCGACCAAATTCTCGAACTTTAGCTTATTATTCGGCACCCTATGTACACGTACGTTTCAGCTTTCTTCTCTCGCGTGATCCTTTTCCTTTTTAAGTTTCACAGTCCTTTTTAAGCACTCTCGTTTTATTCTTATCCATAATAGGAAGAAAGCAATTTCATTTACTATATTAAATATAATTTCCTTTTCAATATTTTTCTATTTTTTTCTGTCGCGTAATTTAGCACTTCACCACTTCACTGAACGCAAATTGTGGTAACAAGTATGATTGGACGTGGACGTAGGGTTGCTAATGCGCATGAATCGAGAATGTAACTACTTTTTCAATTGGTTCATTTTTAGAATAAACTGAAACCGTAATACTGTTTTCACACAGAAACTTAATGATCTCATTTCACCTGCTAAGGAAATCGTAATTGTTTGCTTTCACACGAAGTAATTGCTCGATTAGTATGAACGATGAGACAGACAATCATGGCGGAACGATACAAGGTGGGAGCATGGTGACATACCTACAAACAAAAAAATTCCATGTACTTGTAAATTCGATGGACAAATGTCAAAATCGTAGTTGATGTATCAAATCAAATAAAAAAAGGTTATAATCAGCTGTTCGATGCGGGCACCTTGTATCGTTCCGCCATGCAGACAATGACATTTACTTTGACAAATGACATTTTAAGCACTGAACACACCAAAAACTAAGAAGTGGAACGCGGACAACAGAATTGCATTGTGCTTTTGACTTCATTAGGCATTCGATTAGCTACTAATGAAATAATTATAGATTCGAATTTTGTAGGGAAGATTGAGCTCAATAAGCGTCTTAATGTAGAAAACTGCCTTTATTATTCAATAAGCCGTCTGTGTGAAATTAGTATTACAATATTGTAAGTTAATTGAAAAACTTAGGCGTGGTGAATTAAAAACGAACTTAAATGGGTATAGAAATACACCGTTGACCCTCTTTCATATAATTATCTATTTGTTATAAAGCATATAAAATTGGAAATTTTGTAAACAATAACTGGTAAAATATTGGCAGCTCTATTTGTGAATTACTTTTAAAATTCATTTTCGGCGAATTCACCACGAGTTTTTCACCACATCTTGAGCGTGTTCGTTCACTTAGCGTATCACCCATCTTAAGCATATATGACACGATGATTGTTGCTTGGATTCCAAGCTAAAAAAACTGACGAAGCTTTATTGGAACTTTAAAACACAAAAACAATTTCTATCATGAAAAAGCGAGACCACTATTCCCTCATAATTAGTGTGTTTGGCATGTTTTTGTTTATGTTTTACATTTATTTTTACATTAACATTTTTAACAATAAAAATAATGCAAATAACACGCGAAAATTATTTCGGTCTCTAATTGTTCACTTTTTCACAAGAAAGTTGATTTTAATTGTGTTTTTATGCACCAAATTTTCAAACTAAAAACAAAATTTTCATTTGTCAGAAAAAATAAAGAAAAAATGGCAAAATGACAAAAAAAACCTATCGAAAAACAAACTGGCTCGTTTGTCTTTAATGAACTAGGTTGTATTTTTCTTGTATTTCGTTATTTTTTGAAATATAGTTTACACACTTACACCAGTACTAAAGCCGTTATAGGAGGGAGGGCGACAAGAAATTGAAGATAAAATATAAAAAAAACACACGAAAATAAAGTAGTGTCATATAGGTATTAATGATACCGAGCCAGATAAACAATTTTGCATGCAAATGCAACAATAACGATTTGAGCCAGATAAATCCACATAGAAGTCCTTTTCAATTTGTGAGCCAACTAATTGTTAATTTCTTGTCTTTAGTTTGGCAACAATGCCCTAATAAATCTACTTTTCAAAAATGAAACACAAAAGCGACGTCTGCCTATCACAACTGATGTGTGCAAAAATATCACACCCTCCGCTTCTCAAGCCCTCAATTGTTACGTTCCAATTTGTTGTTGCATTTGCATGTTAAATTTCTATCCGTATCTGGATCACGTTTTATTGGAACACGAGGAAAGATTCAGGGCACTCCGGCGAGAAGTGAGCGTGATACGCATAAGGTAATGATAGAAGGTGGCGGGAGATTTGACAGCTGTCTTAACGAACGCCCTTAATCCCAGTGAGCTCCCGGTTGTATTTTGGAAGTACACGACAAAGGGGGCATAAATGATGGCTCCTTTTTGAAATAGTACATAAATTCATACTTTTTAAATAATCATAAAATACAGAAAGGAGTGTACGTAGCTTGATCATTGGGCAATTTTAACATAAAAATTATGAAACGAAGATTACTTACTTACTTAATTAACACTTAACCGTCTAAACGGTTATGGCCGTCCAACAAGACGCGCCAGTTTGGTCACAACAAGGGAGTTTAAATCGTTTTCCACCTGGTCCTTCCAACGGAGTGGGGGCCGTCCTCTACCTCTGCCTCCATAGGCGGGTTCCGATAGAAACACTTTCTTGGGCGGAGCACCATCTTTCACTCACATAACATGGCCTTGCCAGCGCAGCCGCTGCATTTTTATTCGCTGGACTATGTTGATGTCTGCGTATAGCTCGCACAGCTCATCATTAAATCTTCTTCGGTACTCGCCATCGCCAACGCGTAGAGGTCCATAAATCTTTCGAGGAACTTTTCTCTCGAACACTACCAAATCAGCTTCATCTGCTGTTGTCATGGTCCATGCTTCTGCCACATATAGCAGGATTCAACTTATAAACTTCTTGTGAACGCATCAATTTTGCTGGTAATACTTTAGGACAGAGGTGGAATGCTTATAAACGAGCAAAAATGTCGGCAGAGGTGGCGAAAGACATTTTTTAGCTTGGCATTAATACCTATATGACACTATGTTATTTTGTCTGTTTTTTTCCTGTATTTTCTCTTATATTTTTGTCGCCCTCCCTCCTAATACGGTTTCAGTACTGGGGCAAGCGTGTAAACTATATTTCAAAAAACTAACGAAATACAAGAAAAATACAACATAGTTCATTAAAAACAAACGAGCCAGTTTTTATTTCGATAGGTTTTTTTGACATTCGGCCGTTTTTTCTTTATTTTTTCTGACAAATGAAAATTTTGCTTTTAGTTTGAAAATTTTGTGCACTAATACGGAACTATAATGAACTTTCTTCTGAAAAAAGTGGACGACCAGAGCGCGAAACAAATTTTCCGTGTTGTGTGCAATGTTTTTGTTGTGAAAAATGTTAATGAAAAAATAAAAATGAAAACATAAACAATAACATGTCAAATTATTCTATTTTGTGGACAATATTCGTCTCTGTTCCTCTTGTTGGAAATTGTTCTTTGTAATTTGACTTTCGGATAAAGTTTCGTCAGTTTTTTGAGCTTGGAATCCAAGCAAAAATAAAGTAGTGTCATATACCCTTAATAACCTGAAAGTATATATTTTACTGATGCCAAAAGATATTTGCAAAATTAGCGTTGAAAATTTGTATGCACAAAGGTGTTCTACCCCCGGTTTTGGAGCGACCAGGGGTTGTTGTCCGGATTACTGATACCGAGGTAAAAACGTGTCCTTTGAACTCTCTTTCGACATTTTTGGGCATGTAATAACAGTCTACTCCTGTCTTGGAGTATGAAAATAGTAGCATTGTAAATTTTACCAAGGAGCGCAACTAACAGCTGATCGGTGAAAATTCGCACATTCACACGAACAGTTCTCGACTCAGTTTCAAAACAAAACTTTAGATTATTTAACTCAAATTTTAAAGTGAGATAATCTTTACGAGTTTATGTACATAGAATATATAAGGCGTTTTTGTTGTTATTAAAACAGTAGTTTTATTTTTATTAAAGCTTTTATCAATTTTTTTTTAATTTTGAAAAAACTCCGAACACCATTCCTTCATTTTATGACATTCGACTGCCTAGTCCACTACCCTCCACTCTATTCGCAACATAACCTCTGTTTAAGTTGCCAAACTATATAGTAAACAATGGAAAGTATTTTTTTATATATTACATCAGGGGAAAGTGTTATTGAACACACAACAGGAAGACGGCCAAGGCAGCAGGTAGATACATTTGGTGGAATATTAATTGAGGTTTTGGCCATAGTGTACAAGTACAAGTGTGTTGACTTATCTGTCAAGCATTCTGACAGGCACTCGCTGGATTCGGAATGACAGCGAATTCAAAATGGATACCATTACCGAATGCGCCGAATGATTGAAAAATTGAAAAAGTCGAGACGATTGGTAGTCAAAATGTTGTCGTTGAGACCAAAAATGCGACTCTAGACCTGAGATTTCCATCAGGTGAGCGAGGCTGCTTGTAGTTTTGACTAGTGATGGACGATATGGCTATTTTGAGCTATCAGTGAAAATAGATATGGCTATTTTTGAATCACGGCTATTTTTTATAGCTATAGCGATCGCTTTATTTTAACAAGCGATTCTATACAGAAGATATGATGGGCGATACAGCGATTTTGAGCTATCAGTGAATATAGATATGGCTATTTTTTACAGCTATGGCGATCGCTTTCATTTATCTTTGATAAGCGAATCTGCAATTATTTGTATACTTGTATAATTGAAAATGCTTTGATTTTTAAATGTAAGATGAATCAACCCAAAATAAATCTGTATATGTAACACCATAAAAACATGATTTATTTACTATATTATACTACACCGTTGTATTCAGAAATACTCCGTATGAATTTATTCTGAAAGTTGTATTCGGCTGCATAATATTTGTATAGTAAAGTGAATCAATTTTTAATGAAAAATACAGAGGAAAAATATAGCAAATTCTTCAAACTATTATACAAATATTCTTTAGCAGAAAATTAGCCACCCACTTCAGTGCCCTAGAAATTAGCCGGAGAATTCAACCATATACAAACCATAAGACAAAGCTTGAATTGCATTCTCCCAAAAAACTTAAATTTTGAGTTAATCTGTTTACAATAAGACGAGTGATATATGTTTCTATAATTTTTTTATTTTATAAAACTGTTAACGGCTACAGCCTAGAAGTATTAACTTATGAATAACACATGCATTAGTTTCATGTCCGAATCAGTTTTAGCAAGCGAAAAAATGCTATTGTTTCTTTGTTTAGGCCAGGCATGCTTAACGAACGAAACGATATCATTTCGTTACGATAATCAACGCTAATAAACGAAACGAAGTCACTTCGTTTCGTTTATTAACGTTAAGATCGTCAAATTGACGTTAATTTGACGTTCTTAACGTTAATAAACGAAACGAAATATACTTTTTCGTCCTTATTTACCACTATCTGTTGACGAGGAATTTTTTTCGTTGTGCAGTTCTTAAGACAACTATCCCCATTTTTCGATAATAGCTGGCAAACTTTTGTAAAAGTATATTTTTTCCAATTTTCGAGAAAATTATTCCTTTTTGTCGCCAATAAACTTTTTTACTCAGTCGGAAATAGAGTTGGGTCGTTTCGTTCTGAACTTGTTCAATTGACCGGGTCTCTCAACTGAACAAGTGAACTAGATCTTCGATTTCGGTTCTTTTTGTTCTTTTAGTTCATTTGTTCTTTTAATTCGTTTTATCTAATGTTATTCTTTCTCTCTTCCCGTTCGCGAACACTGTAAATTTATACATACATACGCAGAAATTCACAGTGAGCACGAATGTCGATAATGCCACTTACACTAAAGATATGTGTGGTCATCTTTGTGTGTGGCACTGCTACAACAATATATGTATGGACTATTTATGAAAAACATGTTTTGTAAGAAACTAATTATTACATTTATTAAACTTGGAAAGTTCTTATCTACAATTTGTGTCTGTACTCTTTCAATTTCCTGGATCTTCCGAAATTTGTTACTTTTTTGAAGTTAATTATACATATATATATTAACTTATTTATTCATAACACATTTAAATATACCTACACAAAGCATTGCTGCATACACACCCCCATCTATACTTGTTGGCTTTTTTCGCGGTTGCGAGCAGCAGTGATCAAATTTGCTTGAAAAAAAAAGAACAGATGAACAAAAAGAACAACTTGTTCGTTCATCAGAAAAAGAACTAAAGATTCGAATCTCTGAAATGAACGAAAAAGCACAACTCTAGTCGGAAAGCAAAGCACACAGATGAGAAGTGATGAAAAATATTTCACTATCGATGATTGCATCCCCGCTATCAATATTAGTATTAGAATTTCATGCTAAAGGAAAATCGCCAATCGCTATAATCCTATTGGCGATATTCTGCCAGAGATGATTGCCATTCAAAGGAATCGAATGAAGGAAAATCGCCAATCACTGATATTTTTGGATTGCAATAGCTATAGCTATTAGCGATTTGTCAATAGCGGCGATGCAATCACCAATAGCGAAATATCGTTCCATCACTAGTTTTGACGTTTATCGCTTAGTGAACACACTTGTATAGGTACACTATGGTTTTGGCTTTAGTCTTATGCGGCAGTTACCCACGAACATACGTAGAAAAAACGTGTCAGCTGACACGACCTATCTTATGAGTGTGCAATGTAAACGAAAACTCACCGACGTGCAACGCCCGTACGTACGTAGCCCGGAACGTAGAAATCAAAACAATTTTGATTTTTTCCGTAAGAACGTGTCAGCTGATCGCTCTCTCACTAGACAGAGTTGCCTAGTAAACTTTTGTACGCTAATTTTTGACCGTTTGCAATTTTATGCAAAAACGCCTAATTAAAGTTTGAAAAATTGTGAAAATAATTCGAAATAATTATGTAAAAGTGCTGATTATAAATATTTTATCTATTTATACTTATTTAATATGTATTCCGGCCTTTTACAATATCAAAAATTAAATTGGAAAAAGTTGATGTTTCCATAAGCATGCATGCAAACTGGCCAATGGCAACAATGCTTTGTTGTAAACAATACACACACAAATATGTTATGTACATGTACACGGACGCACACATTGATTCCTACTTGAGAGTTCGGTCAAACGTGCTTCGTACGACAAACGTCCTTACGTACGGCACACGTCGGTGGGTAACTGCCGCATTAATCCCTATCATTGAATTCGACGCTGCGGACATCTATAGGTAGGGGGTCCGAAGCCGGAGTAGAGTGTGTACACATCTAGCCAAGCCTTCGCTGACAGTAAAGATACCAAGCAAGCAGCTGCAACTTTCAGATGCCCGTTCGGGACATCGTCAGGAGCATGTTCTAATGAGCATAGCGTTTACATTATGCATCGCACGTTGTTGTTTTAACGATAAAGACACTCCCCAAATGCTTTGATAGTCCTTTGCCGGATATATATTCAGTCTGTACGGTATCACTATACAAAAGTGTAATGTAACAATAATTCCCGCCCTGGGCTTGGAAACCCGCCACATAAAACGATATTAATACAATAATTAAAGCAGAGCTACTAGGTTTAGAGAGGGCGTATAGCGTCCTATTAGAGAATCGTGCAGACGGCGGTAAGATGTGCCTATACTCAGACAGCCGAGCGATAGATTTACCTAACACATTCGTACTGGTGTATCGTTAGACATCTATGTGGCAGTAGCGGACTGTTTTCATCAAAAAAGAGTGACATGTTCCCCAATTTCAAGAAAACGCCAAATCGCAATTGGTTTTCTATGGAAACATGTAAAACCAAGCAAACAGCCAAAAACCTGGGTACTACCACTATTGGTGCTGACCACGGCAAATCTTTTAACCTCTTCAATTTAGCTCTACCCTGCTGGTTAATATGTTCAACAAGAAAACGATGAAAGCATCGCCATTAAATATACATATGTAGGCGATTGGCGGGGCAAAGAAAAGCGGGTGAGATACCTATACCGGATATTAGACGTTCTTGGCTGCATGAACGACCCGATATGGAAATAATATGCAAAACGAAGCCTCATGTAATGACTTAAGACTGATTTTTTCCTGGCGCCACGTTTCAAGATAAAAGGAAAATTTAGCCGTCCTCCAATCGGAACAAAACTAAAATCATCAAACCTAGTGAACCAGTGGAGGGGTGTAGAAGTTTTCCCAGGAGCGACAAAACGTATATTTTGCCGCAAAACCGGAAGGTTCAGCCCCTGTAACAATAACTCTTGCAACGAATTGAGACTGATCGACTTCGCCTGCGACCGAGACCTTGTCCTGCCTTCCGGTCAAAAAATAAAAAATATTGCTACAGGTGGAAGACATGTTTGGATTTTTGGATGTGCGCAACCCAAATTGGCATTCAACTCGCAACAGCAAAAGACAGATTGGAAAAGGAAATGACAAGACCAACTTTTGAAAAGTCTTTAGAAAGTGAACTATCATAATTATTTTAACATTTTACCTTCATGTTTTAACGAAAATATCCAAATTTCTAAAATTTTGGTTAGTAAACAAAATTATTTTATCACGAATTTGAATGATAGAAAAGTCAACACAAAACGGAATTTCAGAAAAAACGATTTATACAAGTTTACAAAAATTTTTTCCTCTGAATAAAAAAGGAGTTTTGAGTTTTGTAAAGTGACCACATTCATATTTCTAAGGGCGTTCAAGATGGCGGCGTTAGAGCAAGAAACTGCTTACATCCGCCACCTTCTATAATCCCATCTTGGTGATACGGAGCTAGAAAACTCACTCAATAGTAAGGGCCAAGTAAGATAGAACACTACGCCACATGTTAACTTTAAAATTGAGAGCTTCAAAGCGAGGATAACAAAACTATGTCACAATGAAGCGCCAAAGTCCAATTTTTCCATTTGTAAAAATTTCAATGAAACATGTTATAGTTATTTTGGTTATTACAAATATCTTAAAGTTGATCTGTTGCCGTTTATTTCATTTTAAAACTTGAAAAATGCTGGGAGTCAAAAGAAAATAAGATACGACAGAAGTGAAAGTTACCAAAAGTTAGAAGCTGTCCAATGCCAAAACATTTAAGCTGCAGACATTGGTGCGGTATCGGTAACCGTACCTTATAACAGCTGATTCGACCAACCTTATGGGAATCAATGTAATCGATTATTGCTGCCATATCGTAACACTAAGGTCGTAACCGTATCGTAGCCATCCAATTGGTTTTTGGTTTTCCACCGTAACGATAAACAGCTGATTACGTTAGCGATACGACTACAGCGATACGACAAATGGCATCATTAAGCTGGAGTCATTGTTGCCGTATTTCGTATCGCTGTATCCGTATCCCTAACGTAATCAGCTGTTTATCGTTACGACGGTAAACCAAACCCCAATTGGTTGGCTACGATACGGTTACGACCTTAGCGGTACCAATAATCGATTGCATTGATTCTCATAAGATTGGTCGAATCAGCTGTTACGGTTACCGATAAAGCACCAATGTCTCCAGTTTAATCGCGTGCATTTGCATGACACTAGGCATACGAATTTTGTGAAAATTAAGGGGACGAATGCTTTGGCGTAACATACATCTACTAGGTCTAATTGTATTTATTTACTTTTAGACCTATAAAGCCTTTAATTAAGTCAAATTTTTGGTGTTTGGGCTATGTAAGAGGCTATTTAAAATCTTAACTTGAAAATCTTAAAAAAACAGCTCATCCGTGAATTTGAAAACTGCTCCTACCTAAAAATATTTTTCTATCAAAAAATTGGATGGCATATGAACTTAACGTTACCAGACCAGATATATTGCAATGATTAAAGATTTAGCTGAAATCTTCTATGTTTCGAGATTTAATTTTTTATGATAAAACTTGCAAGATTTAACGTTAAAACTTTTCAGATGCCTAAAACTCGAATAAAGTTCTAAGTGGAGATATGCTATAATAATAGTGGTAATATGTAAAAAACTGGTTTTTGAAAAATTTATTTTAAAACCAAATATACACGATTCGTTCCCCACTTGTTTGCTGTAATTTTGCTTTCTGCTTGCTTTCGCGTTATATTTTGTGGCAAAACTTCATTAAGATTTCTGCGAAAAAATGTATGTATTGTTATGGAATCGCATCTATGATGGAAGCAGTAAGGAAGGCGGTCGGCATGATGTGGTGGTGCACAGTGGCTAGTCATTGTCGGCTGGGGCGGGTCCTTGCCAACCTTACTGTTCCTGCGCCATAATCAGAAAAAATGTCATATCATGCCTTAAAAAAACTCAGGTGTCAATTTCAAAAAAAAACCGACAGAAGCGCAGAGACCGACTCAAAACGCTTATCAATACAAATTAAAACGACATCCGGTCGAACCGGATGCCACGGACAGACCGTTAACATTCAAAAACTTAAAAATTCAAAATTCAAAAAAACTGACGCCAAAAATAATTACCGAATCGGACATGGCCGGTTACTAACGCTAAAATCAAAAATCAAGAAAAAAACGCGGAAAAATTAAAAGAAAACAAAAAGAGGCCGAATATTATTGGTAAGTACAATTATTAATAATTAATAAAGGGGGCGGAAGAGTATATAAACAAAAAAAATTGTTTATTTTTTTAGTTTATTTTATTTTATTATAGTTTATTTTATTTTAGTTTACTTTATTTTATTTTTATTTACTTTATTTACGATTTTCATTTAATTAAAACTACAAGTAATTTGGCAATTGATGGATTTGATTTCATTTCTCACAGAATATATAGTCATAAAATGGCTGCGTTTTCTTTCCTTTAATTAACTTTTGTTTGTATGCTTAATTGTTTTGCAGGTTTGTATTTCTAGTCTACTTAACGCCCAGAAAAATTTGAACGCAAATTTCCAAATTCTTTAATATTGGACAGTGATTCAGAAGATATTTTATACGAGTAGTTATGTATTTAATGGTAAATTTTTTTAAATGTAAATACTAAAGTAGATAACCGTTCTATAAACTAAAAGTACGTAATAGTATCTCATTTAGCTGATCATTCTTGTTATTAAACTTTGGCTTAAAATTTAATAAATTCAATTTCAAATTAGGTATGCCGTAACTATTTACGCTTCTCAAAACATTTAAGTACTCTTTTCAATCATAATCTACGTTTTAAGGATAAAGTTGATTGCATTAATATATAATTTAGTTGGATTTATATGTTGAAGATATATTTACGATTTAGCGAAGTCTACCGCCTTGATATAACAATCTATTTTCTGGCAGATAATTCCAATGTTTCTTTTTAAATTGGCTTATGCAATTACCCAGCATGGTAGTATGCAGAGAAAAATATACATACATAGAAATTGCATTGAATCATGTTTCCGAAATTTTACTTAAAATCGCAACCCATTTTTTTTTGTTGAGTGTACATGCAAGTGAATATTTGTAAGAAGTTTATTTCAATTTCATAATCGTTAATGCTGCCATATTATAATTATGACACCTTACAAATAATAACCACTGGTGTCGTCTTTGGATTAAAAAAAAATAAATGTAAGGCGCGATAACCTCCGAAGAGATCTAAGGCCGAGCTTCTCTTCCAATTTGCGTCGTGCTCCTCTTGATTTTTCCCTACAAATTGGCGGGACGGGACCTACATGTTTTATGCCGACTCCGAACGGCATCTGCAAGGCAGATGAGTTTTCACTGAGAGCTTTTCATGGCAGAAATACAATCGGAGCGCTTGCCAGACACTGCCGAGGGGCGACCCCGCTTAGAAAAATTTTCTTCTAATTGAAAAATCTTATTTCTAAAATTTTGATGTTGCTTTGCCCGGGAGTTGAACCCAGGGCATACGGTGTGATAGGCGGAGCACGCTACCATCACACCACGGTGGCCGTATTTGGATTGAATACATATAATATCAAGAAGGGGCGCGTATATGTCTAAATGCATTTATGTGCACGTCCTTGGAAGGTTGTAATGTGAAAGCTATCACCTCCACCCGAGTTATACCCGCGCTGTCTTTTGATTTGTTTAAGACAGAAACTTTTCCTGCTCTGGCTTTAGTGAGGACATGTTAGAATTTTTCGGTTTTAGTTTACTGGAACCCAATTTGAATAGGTGCCAATGACTGCATCACAAATAGGACAATGATGGGTTGCCTTCTGACAGGACTTCATACAATATGGTATATGACGCACCCACACGCAAAAAGGCAAAGTATCAACGCCCAAAGATGTGTACGCGTTTTAAACCAAAAAAAAACCGACTCACACAGAGTACGTACCGTGGGCCTCTGCCGCGTGGTTACTGATGAGGTTGTTGTTCTTGTTGTTGCTGGTTATTTCTTTGTGCTTGTTGCTTCTGCGGTTGTGTAAGATTTATTTGCTGAGTTCCCGATTCGTTGCTCCTACGCCACCTACTCCTATTGTTGGTGTATTGTTGTTACACTTGTTATTATTAAATGACGGTTGATGCAGTTACGTTGCTGTGTACGACGCGTTAGTGGCAATTGTGTTTGGCCGCGACTATTACTATTGCGGTTGCTACTAATGTGGTTGCATCCATTGCTCTGGTGATGCCGCACATCATTCGATGTACCCTATTTCCAGTTCTTGCATATATTTGCCGCTAAATTTGCGGAGCTTTTTGCTGCTGCGGTTTGTAGTATCTGATGGAATGGCTGCTGCAATGGCTGTAATAATTTCCCTTTTAACCCTCTCGTTTTAATTTCCGTTTTTGGCTTTTTCTTTTCCAGCCGGAAACTCGTGGTTAAGCGCCAAATACACGACACGAACATTTTCGCGAACATTCCCGTTATGTCATGTGTCTGCGACCTTTTCTGTCGTGTATGGTGGTGTTTTCCAGTTCGCGCAAATGTTCGCCAAAAATCAAAATATTTTAATTTTTGGCGAACATTTGCGCGAACTGTTCGTGCGTGTATGGCGAAATAGCTCATAGTCGTAGTAATTTCTGAACGGAACAGCCGTGCGCGGAAAAGTAAAATGGACAATAAAAAATTTCTGAGTGAATTTATTGAAATGTATAAATCTTTGCCATCATTGTGGCAAGTAAAAAGCAAAGATTATTGTAATAGAATTAAAAAGAATAATGATTATGCGACTTTAATCGAAAAATTAAAAGAGGTAGATCCTGATGCCGCAAAGGATACAGTTATAAGTCTTCAAAGCTATTGCCACTAGCTAGAAAGCGCAAAGTTAAAGCAAGGCGGTGATGAGGGGGAATCGCTTCTCTCATTATTGTATCCCGTTTCGTTATGAGTGGCAAAATTTTTTGTAAAAGTTGGTCAAATGTTGCCTGGCTCATACGAACGTAATTTTTAAAATCATTTTGTGAAGTGAATTCCAGTTCTTTAAAAAGCTCACTTTGTCCAGGAACTGCTCGTTTTTTAAACGATTCTTTGCACCAAATTCTTTTTTTGCGATCTTCTCTCTTTTTTTTACGCTTAATTGCCACAGCGAGCAATATTGCTGCAGCACAATTGTTGTCCGTATTCATCGCTGTGGCTATGGCCAAAGCTGCGAACAAGATTGGGGAATGTTCGCGGAAATGTTCGTGTCATGTATTTGGCGCTTTATCTCCTCGCTAGTGACCGCCGATTTTTTCTTTGTTTCTTTCGATACTTTTGCATCGGAACTTTTTGGTCCCATCACCAGTCACTAGGTGTGTTCGCACGAAAACGCTCCCAAGTGGATCGTAACCGTAGACCATAACAGCAGACCGTAACAGTATGTCATATAGTATAAAGCTGGAGTCATTGGTGCCGTATGTCGTATCGCTGTATCCGTATCCATAACGTAATCAGCTGTTTATCGTTACGACGGTAAACCAAAACCCAATTGGTTGGCTACGACACGGTTACGACCTTAGCGGCACCAATAATCGATTGCATTGATTCTCATAAGGTTGGTCGAATCAGCTGTTAAAAGGTTACCGATACGGTTACCGATAAAGCACCAATGTCTCCAGCTTAACGGATAACAGAACATTTTGACCCTAGTATGCACCACGATAAATGTGAAGTATCAAAATTTAACGTTTTATCCCATTTGGCACGGGGTCCTTATATTCTTACAAAGCTCGTTTCCTGCCTTCTGGCACCATATGTGTAGACCGAGAGCTGCGACAGCACATACCATATACCATTGAAGCGTGTCAATATAGTCGGTTCAGCGGTGGAATCAATTCAGGAGTATCGTTGAAACTCCTGAAATACATATGTATGTGGGATATTTTCGGCAAATGTAAAATAGTTTTCACTGTTTTTAGGCATTTTCAAATATTTTTTTGTAATTATTTCAATTAAAATAGGCGCTGCTGGGCTGCGGGGTGAATTCATTATTGTATTATTGTATAATATTAAACACCCTGTTGATGTCAGCTGTCAAGCTCAATGCATTTGAACTGTCGACGCAAAAAAGTATGCAACAAATTTGGGCTGCAAAAATTTAACACCAAAATCACAGAATTGAAGGACTGACTAAATTTTAAACGTTATATTGTAATTTGAAATAAACAGCGGCAATGCTAACAGACACAGACGACGATTTCTTCTTTGAGGAAGATAAAATGTAAGTTTTAAATAGAAATAATCGAATTCAACACATCCGTTCGTTCTACATTTTTAATATGTGATTTCTGCGAAAAATCAATATTCTCGTTATCACGCATATGTCAAGTTTAATTATGTTTGTTTTAAAATTTAAACATTTTTTTCAATTTGTACTTTGTACTAAAAAATTTATTTAATTCAATTCTGTGTTTAATTATGAATTTAAATTATTTTGTTGAAATATTGAAACACGTACTCCAAAAAAAGTAGCCATAGCACTTCAGTGGATTCTGTCGCCACACCACTATTGAACATCGAGAAGTAAGTACATATGCACATACATACATACAATTTATAGGGCATGTGTTGTAGAAAAATGCAAATGAATGAATTTTTTCAAAAGTGCTAAACTTCCCGAAGAGACAAACCAGAAGCAGCAACAGAAGCCACCGGAACAGCAAGATGAGCTAAATATTGATGCGAGTACATTTGAGTTGGATATTGAATTAGTGGTTGACGGCGACGTGAGACGAGCAAATGCAAGTGATGATATGGCAACAAGTGTTGTTGTGCCTTTTATTGCTGATCGCATAAATGAATTCGATAGGCATAAATTTGAATTAGATCGGCTGTAAGTTGTGAATTTTTTGTTTTAATGAAGGCGATATAATATTTGCTAGAGATTAGATGTAGATGAATCCACATAGAAACATATGTATGTATCTGTATTGTAGCGGATAATATTTTTCGCACGGTTCCTAGCAGACTAGGACAATATTGTCTTTTGTTTGCTTATTACAACTATTGTGTTTAATCTTCATTGAGAAATCTGGTGGTTTACAAAATAGCTGAAGTAGGTAGTAGGCAACGCTCTTTGCGAGGGCAAACACAAACTTGAAAAAGCTGAGAAAAACAAGCAGGACTCAATACGCAATAGGTATTATAGACAGAAATAGTATAAGAAAAACCGAGTCCGAAATATCACTAATACAGCATTGAACAGCAGAATCACATAGTACATACATATATCCAGCGAAATAATTGAAAAAAAAGTGACAGCCCAGGAAGTATAAAAGACGCAGGAAATAAGGCAAGAAAACAGTCACGATCTATAACGTAAACTTAGAAGACACTATCTAACTCCCCTAGCGGGTTAGGGGATTAGAATATACTCGCGGTAGGTATGCCTGTCGTAAGAGGCGACTAAAATACCAAATTGATTCAAGGGGTTGTGTAGCGCAACCCTCTCAAGGGGTTGCCAGCGCAATATTTAGCTTCTCCAACCCAAATGTCAACCTCTCCTACCCGTGGCGAATCCTGTTTCATTGACAGCCGAGGCTCCGGCGGCCCCAACTTCCTCATGGAGCTAGGGTGTGGGGTAGGGCGGTATGGCCTAGGAGGTTTAATGTGGATGTGGTATTTGCGGATGACCCTGTGGGTATTGCCCTCAAACGAATTCCTCCTTTATCACTTCCAGAGGATCCACTACATCCTACACTTGAGATAATGCTCGATTATGCTCAGCCTGTGTTGTTTGATGCAGCAAAAGGAAAATCTAGTTTTCGATCAAGATGTTTTTATAAGGCAAATTTTAATATGCTGAATTATCTTATTTCTACCCATGACTGGTCGGATCTTTAAGCTTGTAATGATATCGAGTCAGCAACTTCTATTTTTTACAGTTCTCTCGATGGCTTCTTCCATAGCTGTGTGCCTCTTCGCCATGACAGTGCTGAAACGGGCAAACCGCCGTGGTTCTCAAGACATCTTATGAGACTATATAATATCAAATCTAGACTATACAAACGATTTAAAATATCACATTCATGCTCCGATTTTTGCTGTGTGCCTCTTCGCCATGACAGTGCTGAAACGGGCAAACCGCCGTGGTTCTCAAGACATCTTATGAGACTATATAATATCAAATCTAGACTATACAAACGATTTAAAATATCACATTCATGCTCCGATTTTTCTAAATACTTGGTTGCTCGATCAAACTTTCATTGTCTTAATCAACAGTGCTATACATTTTACTTAAACCGGTGTAAGCTTAAATTTTTTAAAAACCCGAAACAATTCTATAGATTTGTCAATTCGAAGAGAAAATCTTCAGGATTTCCATCTGCTTTTGCCTATGGATGTAAGGATGCAAGCTCTGTTGATGATGTCGCCAACTTATTTGTTGAATTTTTTGAGTCGACCTATTCATCTGATCTTTTTCAATCAGATCCCTATCCGTACACCTTAGACAGTTCTAATTGTATTCCAGATCCTGTCATAGATATAGATATTGTTCTCAAGAGTCTTCTTGAGTTGAAACCGAATTTTTCTCCGGGTCCAGATGGTGTTCCTGGTTGTGTGCTGAAGTTCTGCGCTGTCAATTTATCCAAACCGATCCTTAAATTATTTACACTATCTCTATTCCCTCCAATTTGGAAGCAATCATTTATTATTCCCTTACATAAGAAAGGTAGTAGGTCCAATATTGAGAACTTCAGGGGCATAGCTAAACTGTCGGCTATTCCAAAAATGTTTGAAAAGATCATCACCTGCCAAATTCAATATATATGTAGTTCCTTATTATCACCCAGCCAACATGGTTTTGTTCGTAGAAGATCTACCACAACAACTTGTTTGAGTTCACATCTCTAGTTATGGATGGATTCTTGTCCAATAAGCAAACCAATGTTATTTATACTGACTTCAGCAAAGCATTTGACTCTGTTAATCATGAGATTTTAACTCATAAACTTGACTTACTGGGTTTTCCGAAGAATTTATTACTTTGGCTTCGCAACTATCTTGTAAATAGAACTCAGCGAGTTATGTTCAAAAACAGTCTCTCTGAGTTGATAGAAGTAACTTCTGGTGTGCCTCAGGGTAGCCATTTGGGTCCATTACTTTTTACACTCTTCATAAATGACTTATCTAAGGTTATTTCGTATTCCCGAGCTCTAATGTATGCAGATGATATAAAACTATGCTATATATATTTGCCTTCCGACTCTTCTCGTTTGGATCTACTTCAGGCCGATTTAGACTCATTTCAATTATGGTGTACAGTAAATCTACTAGTTTTGAACTGTTGCATATGTAAATTAATGACATTTCATAAAGTCCACCCAGTTTAAAAGTCCTATGTGCTAGATGGTGCTCCCTTGTAGCGTATATCTGTAGCATGTGACCTACATAGGTGTTCTTTTTGATGCGAAACTGAGCTTTAACATGCATATTTCATCTATCATAAACAAAGCATCGGGTGTACTTGGATTTATTAAAAAGTGGGCTAAAGAACTTAACGATCCTTATCTAACCAAGACCCTTTACACATCATTGGTACGCCCAATACTAGAGTATTGCCCCTGTATTTGGTGGGGTAATGTTCCTTCATAAACTGATTATCGGAGAGATAGATCCCACTGACCTTGTGAGCAGACTAAATTTTTCTGTTCCTGCGAGAACTTCGAGACACTATGCTCTCTTTCATTTACCCATTCTCCGGCGAAATTTTGCAAATTTAGCCCTCTTCGCAATTGGTGCTCGCGCTATAATGAACTGTATAACTGTATTAGTTTTGAATATTCGGTTGCTGCTATCCGTAAGGAAATACTCTCACGTCTGGACTGATATTTTTCAAAGATTTTTAATAAGATGTCAATTTTTGTTTCAATATTAATTTTGATTTAGATATTGATTAACATTAAAATTTAACTTAATTAATTTTATTGTTTATAATTTTGTTTTTTATTCTAAATTTTGTTTTTACACTTATGTTTTTTCTTATTATTTGTACTGTATCTTGTATCCAGTAGTCGACAGCTTTGTGTCTGTGTTGACTTTAATATATAGCAAAACTAGCCTCTACCCGCGGCCCCGTCCGCAAGGAGAAAATAAAATATATGGACTATTCACGTTAGCCTGCTTATCAAGTTATCTGTTTAAAAATTTTTTTCCGTCTAATGCATTTTATATTCGTAATTGAGTAAAAAAAGAACTAAATGAGCTGATAACCTGATAGGATCGCCAAATGATTCCGAAATTATCTATAAAAAGCTACGAAATGACCCCAACGCTATCGCGGACGGATCCCCAAACCCATTCAGAAATGCCCAGGAAGGGTCTCCAAAAGTTACCGGAATAGACCAAAAAAACCCCGAAATGACAACGACACGATTCTAGACTTATCCAGAGAACTACACAGAAATGATCCCTGAAGGGTACCAAAATGATCCCGAAATACTACCGAAAAAAGCTCCGAAATGACCATGACGGGCTCCCGGACGGATCTCAAAAACCATCCAGAAAATATCCAGGAAGGGTTCCTAAATTATCCCGACATAGTAAAGAAAAAGTTCCGAAATGACCCCGAGGGGATCCACGACGTATCGCGAAAACCACAAACAGAAATGATTCCGGAAGGGCCCAAAATGATCCCGAAATAGTCCGGAAATGACCCCGATGGGATCCAGAAATGATCCCGGAATGGTCCAAAACTATCCCGAAAAAGTAACAAAAAAATCTCGAAATGACTTATGGCATAACGGACGAATCCAGAAATGACCTCAAGCTTCCCCAAATGATCCCAAAATTGTCCCGAAATGACCCTGATGGATCCGGCAAGCCATCAAGAATTGATGCCGGAAGAATCCCCAAATTATCCCGAAATAATACAGAAAAAGTCATGAACTGACCCCTAAAGGGTCTCCAAATGATCCCTGATGGGTTCCCGTACAGATCCCGAAATCCATCCAGAAGTGATGCCGGAAGGTCCCCAAATCATCCCGTATTAGTCCCAAAAAAGTCCCGAAAAGACCCAGACGGTATCCCGAACGGATACCATCTAGAAATGATGCCGGAAGGTACCCCAACTGATCCCGAAATAGTCCCGAAATGACCCCGACGGGATCCCGACAGCTATCCAGAAATGATGCCGGAAATGTCCCCAAATAATCCCCTAATAGTCCCGAAATGACCCCAACGGGATCCCGGACGTATCCCGACAACCATCTAGAAATGATGCCGAAAGGGTCCCCAAATGATCCCGTATTAGTTGAGAAAAAGTGCCCAAATGACCCTGACGGGATCCCGGACGGATCCCGAAAACCAACCAGAAATGATGCCGGTAGGTACCCCAAATGATCCCGAAATAGTCCCGAAATGACCCCGTCGGGATCCCAGACGGATCCCGAAAACTATCCAGAAATGATGCCAGAAAGGTCCCCCAAATGATCTCCCAATAGTCCCGAAATGACGCTGACGGAATCCCGGACGGATCCCGAAAACCATCCAGAAATGATGCCGAAAGGGTCCCCAAATGATCCCGTATTAGTCGCGATAAAGTCCCGAAATGACCCCGACGGGATCGCGCACGGATCCCCAAAACCATCTAGAAATGATTCAGGAGGGTGCCCCAAATGATCCCGAAAATGTCTCGAAATGACCCCGACGGGAGCCCGGACGAATCCCGAAAACCATCCAGAAATGATACCGGAAGGGACCCCAAATGATCCCGAAAAAGTCCCGAAATGACCCCGATGGGATCCCGGACGGATCCCGACAGCTATCCAGAAATGATGCCGGAAGGTAACCCAAATGATCCTCTAATAGCCCTGAAATGACCCCGATGGGATCCCGGACGAATCCCGAAAACCATCCAGAAATCAAGCCGAAATGGACCCAAAATGAAAGCGGAAAGGTCCTCAAAAGATCACCTAATAGTCTCGATGTGACGCTGACGGAATCCCGGACGGATCTCGAAAATCATCCAGAAATGATGCCAAAAGGGTCCCAAAAGATCCCGTATTAGTCGCGAAAAAGTCCTTAAATAACCCCGACGGGGTCCCGGACAGATCCCCAAAACCATCTAGAAATTATACCGGAAGGTACCCCAAATGATCCCGAAAAAGTCCTGAAATGACTCCGACCGGTTCTCGGACGGATCCCGAAAACCATCCAGAAATGATGCCGGAAGACATCTGATCCCGAAATGACCCCGTCGGGATCCCGGACGGATTCCGAAAATTATCCAGAAATGATGCCGGAAAGGTCCCCAAATGATCCCCTAATAGTCCCGAAATGACCCCGTCGGGATCCCGGACGGATTCCGAAAATTATCCAGAAATGATGCCGGACAGGTCCATAAGTGATCCCCTTATAGTCCCGAAATGACGCTGACGGAATCCCGAAATGATGCCGAAAGGGTCCCCAAATGATCCCGTATTAGTCGCGAAAAAGTCTCGAAATGACCCCGCCGTGATCCCTGACGGATCCCGAAAACCATCTGGAAATTATGCCGAAAGGGACCCCAAATGATCCCGAAAAAGTCCCGAAATTACCCTGACGGGATCCCGGACGAATCCCGAAAACCATCCAGAAATGATGCCGAAAGGGACCCCAAATGATCCCTAAAAAGTCCCGAAATGACCCCGACGGGATCCCGGACGAATCCCGAAAACCAAACAGAAATGATGCCAGTAGGTACCCCAAATAATCCCGAAATGACCCCGTCGGGATCAAGGACGGGTCCAGAAAACTATCCAGAAATGATGCCGTAAAGCTCCCCAAATGATCCCCTAATAGTCCCGAAATGACTCTGACTGAATCCCGGACGGATCCCGAAAACCATCCAGAAATGATGGCGAAAGGGTCCCCAAATGATCCCGTATTAGTCGCGAAAAAGTCCCGAAATGACCCCGACGGGATCCCGGACGGATCCCGAAAATCATCTAGAAATGATGCGGGAAGTGCCCCAAATGATTCGGAAAAAGTCCTGAAATTACCCGTCCCGAAAACCATCCAGAAATGATGCCGGAAGGGACCCCAAATAGTCCCGAAATGACCCTGACGAGATCCCGGACGGATCCCGAAAACCATCCCGAAATGATGCCAAAAGGGTCCCCAAATGATTACGTATTAGTCGCGAAAAAGTCTCGAAATGACCCCGACGGGAGTCCGGACGAATCCCGAAAACCATCCAGAAATGATGCCGAAAGGGACCCCAAATGATCCCGAAAAAGTCCCGAAATTACCCCGATGTGATCCTGAACGGATACCGAAAACCATCCAGAAATGATGCCGGAAAGGTACCCAAATGACCCCCTAATAGTGCCGAAATGGCTCTGACGGAATCCCGGACGGATCCTGAAAACCGTCTAGAAATGATGGCGAAAGGGTCCCCAAATGATCCCGTATTAGTCGCGAAAAAGTCCCGAAATGACCCCGACGGGATCCCGGACGGATCCCGAAAACCATCTAGAAATGATGCCGGAAGGTACCCCAAATCCCGAAAAAGTCCTGAAATGACCCCGACGGGATCCCGAAAACCATCCAGAAATGATGCCGGAAGGGACCCCAAATGATCCGCAAATAGTCCCGAAAACCATCCAGAAATGATGGCGGAAGGGACTCCAAATGGTCCCGAAAAATTGCCGAAATGACCCCGACGGGATCGCGGACGGATAAAGAAAACCGTTCAGAAATGATGGCGAAAGGATCCCCAAATGATCCCGTATTAGTCGCGAAAAAGTCCCGAAATGACCCTGACGGGATCCCGGACGGATCCCGAAAACCATCCAGAAATGATGCCGGAAGGGACCCCAAATGATCCCCAAATAGTCCCGAAATGGCCCTGACGAGATCCCAGACGGATCCCGAAAACCATCCAGAAATGATGGCGAAGGGTCCCCAAATGATCCCGTATTACTCGCGAAAAAGTCTCGAAATGACCCCGACGGGATCCCGAAAACCATCTGGAAATGATGCTGGAAGTTACACCCAAATGATGCCGAAATAGTCCCTAAATGATCCCGACAGGATCCCGGACAGATCCCGAAAACCATCTAGAAATGATGCCGGAAGAGACCCCAAATGATCCCGCAAAAGTCCCGAAATGATCCCGGACGGATCCCGAAAACCATCCAGAAATGATGCCGGAAGGGACTCCAAATGGTCCGAAAAATTGCGGAAATGACCCCGACGGGATCCCGGACGGATAAAGAAAACCATCCAGAAATGATGCCGAAAGGGTCCTCAAATGATCCCGTGTTAGTCGAGAGAAAGTCCCAAAATGACCCCGACGGGATCCCGGACGGATCCCAAAAACCATCCAGAAATTATGCCGGAAGATACCGGACGGATCCCTAAAACCATCCAGGAATGATTACGGAAGGGACCAAAATGACCCGAAAAGGTCCCGTAGTGATCCCGGAAACCATAAAGAATTTATCTCTCAAAGGTAGGCAAATGATCCCGAAAATACCCCGACGGGATGCCGGATGGATCGCGAAACCCATCCAGAAATTATGCGGGAAGGGTCCCCAAATGATCGCGAAATAGTCCCGAAATTATCCCGGAATAGTCCCGAAAATGTCCCAAAATAACCCCGACGGGATCCCAGACGTATCCCGAAAACTATACAGAAATTATCGCAGAAGGGTCCCAAAATGATCCCGAAATCGTCCCGAAAAAGTCCCGAAATGACCCCGGCGGGATCCCGGACGGATCCTGAAAACCATTCACAAATGATCCCGGAAGGTTCTCGATATGACCCTAACGGGAGTACAAATAAGGTGAAGCTAATTATAAAACCAAGTTAATAAGGCAGCAGGTGCGTTGGAGCGAATAAAAAGTTACAAAGAAACATACAGGTAAAGCTAATAAAAGCGTACTAATAAAAACAATTGAAGAAGGGCGGATGGCGGGAGGAGACGGAGAGCACCATCGATCGTTTTTCCAAAATTGTTTAGATCTCCATCTGTATGAGCCAGATACCAGAAATTACTGATTTAGGAGAACATTTATATTTAGTTATGACAATTTATAGATTTTACATCATAGGGGGTGAGAAGGGGGAGGGGGGACGGAGGGTGTCACTGCTCATTATGTAAGCCCTCGACTTATTTGACCCATTGAGTCTGTAATATTGGTGAAGGCCCGTATAGGTAAAGTTATAATGTGTAAAAATTATTAAAAAGTATTTGTTCGAAGTGGGTCGTGGGTCCCTACCCCCTTTCCATGTTGGAAAAAAATTTCGCTGTGTCCCAAATTTCATCAAAATCTGTGTAGCCGTTCTGCCGTGATTCAGTCACAAAGACGAAAAAATACAATAATTAAATTATAACTGTTCCTAGGGGGGGGACCTCCCCCTTTTCACGTAGTCAATAATCTCTAGAAAATCTTGCAATTTTTTTTTGGAATTTATTTCGCGTCAAAAATTTCCATGAAAAATCATCAGAAAAAAGTGCACGGTAATGCAGTGGACGACGTGTCTCGCGTGCGACCTCTGCATGTCCTCTCCAGGAGACCAAAAGAGATCTTATGTATCGTGGAGCAAAGCGCGGAGTGGATATACATCGAGGCGGGCAACGAGGAAAAAATAATCACGTCTGAGGAAACTCCTAATGCTACTGCTCCCATAATCTACGATGTATCCTAGTGGCTTGATGCTGGAAGCGTATTCTTTATAAAGTTGAATTAGATGAAAAGAAATAAAAAGGAAAAAGACTTTCTAAATTAAGTTGTTGTTCGAATATATTTTAAATGCATTTTTTCTTCTTAATATTATTAACTTGTAATTATATGTATGCACGCACGCTTCGCGTAACGCGGCGGGTGCCGAATTAATAAAAACAAATATAAATCAAATAAAATTGTTTTAAGTTAGCAAAACATAATTTAAAATCATACTTATGAACTACTACGTGAAAACTAAAGGGGGAGAGGGGTGTCTTAAAATATACTACTGATGGTCACCGAGGGGAGAGAGGGGGATAAAAAGTTGTAGAAAATGGGTCACGATGATATACTTTTCGACTTAAAATAAAGAATATTGCGGTTGTTGTTGTTGTATTAACAGTGAGAATATTGTGGTAGAATGTAAATACATATTTTAGCACAAATTTCTTTCTTAAAAGAACCAATTTCCTTTAACTATTTTTATACATTCCCTTTAATTTAACAAGTGCAAAAACTCCTATGAAATGGCAGAGAAATCTCCCTCTCCCTCACATTCATAATACCTACTTTTCTCCCATAACCGGTTTCCACTTTTTCGAACATTGTTTAGAATAGGAGGAAAGGGAGAAGTGAAAAAACTCACAAGGAATTTTTATTTAGAATACGAGGAATGGGAGAAGGGAAAAAACTCGCACGGAATTTTCGTTTAGAATTGGGCTGAATATATATTAGATTAGATTAGATGCTTATAATATAAATCGTTCCCGAGATGGTCGGGCTAGTACCTTAATGGTGCTTTGTTACCGGATCTATATCCGGCAAAGGACCATCAACATCGATCCTTCGGGGAGTTTCTTTATCGTTAATACAACAACAACAACAAAACAACACTATCTAACTTCGGTTATTCGGAGGGCGAATTGTTTTTTTTTATTTTCGTGGACTGTATGTTATTTTATTTGTGTGTTCTTATAGAACAGAGAATGCTAAGAACCTGTTACACCTTTGTATGTATTTAATTAGGGGCGAGCACTTCGGCTCTGAGGTAAAATCTTCCTCGTTTCGCTGTAAAAACCCCGCTATTTTACTTTTGGTGTATTTATTGGAGGTGAGCACTACGGCTCCTAAGTATTCGCTGCGTTTAGAGCCAACTTATTTTGCTATGAAAAACGACCGATTTGGGATAAAAATTTTTAAATGTCTTTAGAATATTTCACTTATTAGTTCAGAATTACAGGCGGACTCACGGGTTGATGAAACGGAAGAAAGAAAGATGTTTATAGTTTAAGGTCCGTGTAATCAGTGCTAGTTTAAACTATAACTTACAATTTTGCTACTCATCTCAGCTTAACAGACAAAGTGGCAAGGTTAAACTCTTGTCAACTTTAACTGGAGTTAAAACACGCACTGAAAAACCGGGCATAAGTCACCAAAACAGACAAAACGAACTCCCCGTCTGAATATCAGAAGGAAATGCCTGTGGTTATAGAAAAAAATCAGCAAAGGTAATAGATTGAACTCACCGGCTCTTTCACTGAATTCGCTACCAAAATTCCACAAGCAGTGGGCAGTGGAGCCCATAATTAAAATTCAAGGTTACACCGAAACTTTTAGAGAAACCTGAGACCGTTCAGCTTACAAAGGACAGCAAACTGATATCTTTTAACACAAATGACTTATGCCATCAACGTCACTATCAGAGACGTTATGGACCCTAGAGAGAGTGTGTAATGTAACTGCTTGGCCCGGGGCGAGAAGGGTGGCGGGTAGGCATGGTGGTAGCCCGGCTGAGGCTCGTTTGCGTTGCCACCTTCCTCGACCCACAGTCACAAAAACAAAATTATAATTTTCATGCCTAGGTGAGAAAAACATTGGGACCTGTAGAAGATAAGGAGAAAGAAAAGGAGAAGAAAGCAAGCGGGAGAAGACCGTCCCTGACAGGTGGAGTCATCCCACCCCTCTTGTTCATGAGGCATGAACAACCTTGAACTCCACTTTGACTCCGATAACAGAGTGGAGTTCCCTTTTCCTGACGTTCGTCCGCCTGTAATGGTCTAGTCTAAATCATCGTCCGTCAGTAAGTTGCAACACCTAACTCATTCCCAGTGTGCCACAAGGGCAACACCCACACTAACATAAAAGAAAACTTAGAGAGCCTGCATTTTTCCAGACACTTTTTCAGCCAATAAATTCGAAGTAACTCATTTCCTCTTCATACAAGTTTGTTTTCACAAATTCTATGTTTACTTATATCTAGTGATTTGTATTGGTAATTCTAAATTCTATTGTTTCTTATCCTGATCTACACTCAATCAAAATAACAAAAAAAAATACTGCAATTACTGCATATAGTATTCAAAGTAAAAAAATCAAATAGATAACAAGAAAATAAAATAACCCAGACGGGAAAACCCTTTTATTAAAATCTCTAATTCTTGCTTGCATTAAGCAATAGTTAAGGTGATCAATAAAATATGTGCATACGATTATATGGTAGGCAACGAAACAAAAAAAAATAAGAGAGATTACAACAATGTTATATAGAGATTACCATTCATTATATATAACCATTCACTTACTCATCTCCTCACGCTCATCTGCAGTCCAGGTACCAAGGCTGTATCAGCGGGAGCTGAAAGAAAATAGAAATAAAGAGCAAAAAAAAACCCTATTCCATGTACTTATGTTCTATTATATAATTCAAATCGCCATTGCTTGTAGAATCTCATCGCTCATGATAATGTTCAATGAAAAATCGTGCTCTTCGATGTGATTCAGGATGGCGATCGTAAAGAATAACTTAATTTTTCGCTTCCCAAGGCCGTCGGTTCTATGTACCGGAGCGACTCGGGATTTTTCCCGACCAAGGACTGCCATTTCAGTGTAACCCCATTTAATTTGTTGCGTCCCTCCCACAAATTGTCATCATCCCAGCAGCTCCTTGCAGCGGGACTGCTCCATATTCTCTTGCTCCGGGTCCGTCTCCTGACCCCGGTCCTGAGAAATGGTTTTGCTGCATCTGCCGGAAAAGAATCTTTTTAGGACGGTCATACTCTTGTCAGTGTGTCTCGTGTAAGGGATGGTTGCATCGGACAGGTTGTTCTGGGCTATACCCCAAAACCAGACGTCCACGTAACTTTTATAAACCTTTTGTGGCTCCCTGCTGTTCGCGTACTAGGACGTCCCGTAGTCTGCGCCTCTGCAACAATCGCATTATCTTAGGCGGTTTCAATGCCCATCACGATCTTTGGCATTCAAACATGCGGGTGGACAGTAGGGTTGAGATGTTGGTGGATCAAATAGAAGAAACGACGTTCTGCACAATAAACGGAGACGCCCCAACGCGTATGGTAGGAAGCTGTCACAGTTCGCCGGATATTTCAATAGTGAGCGCAGAACCCGTAAACTGCGTCAACTGGCAGCCGATGGTAACATTGGCATCCGACCACCTGTCTATACTTATTTCGCTCGAACGTCCCACCGACTTCATCGTAGCAGAAAAACGCACTTTCATTAACTTTAAAAAAGGAAAGTGGGACGAATACAAATCCTTTACAGACAGCCGCTTTGCTGCCTTCCCTATCCCAACTGATGCCCGCCGAGGGGAGCGCGCTCTCCTCAAGGTCATTGAATCCGCCTCGGCTCTTTTTATTCCCGCCGGTAGAATTCCCGAAATTCGGCCCCACTTCCCGGCGGAGGCCGCAAGTTTAGCGAGAGAACGTGACCTTATAAGACAGCTCGATCCCGGCGACCCCCAAATAAATGATATAAACCAACGCATCTGATTGCTTGTGGATGAACACAAGCGGACGAAATGGGAGGAGCACCTAAGCGGTTGTAACCTCTGCCGGTGTAGGTAAACTTTGGTCCACTGTAAAGTCCCTTTCGAATCCGTCTAGGCACAATGACAAAGTTTCCTTCGCCTTTGGCGACAAAGTGCTGTCGGATGTGAAAAAAATGCGCGAGCGCTTTCTGCCGACAATACATAATGCATTCTACGTTCGACAAAAATAGACGGAGGGCCAACAGACACGCACGTAAACATAAGTTCAGCGCGTCACCAATTACCATCGCCGCCAAAGAGGTTGAGGATGCCATCGGTCATGCTAAACCATCCAAAGCAGTGGGCCCAGACGACACAATAATAGCACAATAATAGCCACAGGCCCGCGCCCAAAGATCGATGAGCTTTGCAACAAAATAAACGGCTTCCTCCCTGATCTCTCCAGTTTTTTCGCCTCGCGAAACCTGGCATTATCACCGACTAAATCATCCGCGACCCTATTTACAACTTGGACGTCCCAAATGTCGACCATTTTGAACATCCACGTCGATGGCACTACGCTACCGACTGTCCTACACCCCAAAATATTGGGTGTGACGTTTGATCAGGATCTACATTTTGGTGAGCACGCAGCCGCAATTGTTCCGAAAATCCAGAGCCGTAATAAAATCCTCAAATCCTTTGCTGGCAGCACTTGGGGAAAAGACAAAGAAACGCTCATTACCACATACAAAGCAATTGGCCAGCCATTTGCTAGGCGTCCCGTATATGGTCGCCAAGCCTAAAAACTACCCGCTGGAAGAAGCTACAGGCCTGCGAAAATACTGCGCTCAGAACCGCCACGGGCTGTCTTCTTATGTCCCCAGAACACCATCTAAATAATGAGGCGAGAATACTCCTCATCAGGGAGAGAAATGAGATGCTAACCAAACAGTTCCTGCTGAATTCCCAGAAACCTAGGCATCCCAAAACAGACATCTGATTGATGAGCCAGCACCGCCTAGGGACTTAAGGAGTCATCTCCGTAAGCATTTTGAGGAAATACGGCACCTGAGAACTCAGCAGTATGAAGCAAAAAAATACAAGCAGATCCTTGGTGAACTCCACAAACAGGCGTGGGACCTTTATGCCGGGAATTGCCCGGTGAATCCAGTACTCGGGGAACAGTACCCAAAACTTGCGGAAGAGGAACGCATACTCCCCAGGGAAACGCGAGTCACTCTGGCTCAACTTCGTTCTGGATACTGTAACAGGTTAAACTCTTACATATGCAGAATCAACCCCGACATACAAAATGCAAGCGGGGCATGCAATGTGTCCCCACATGACGCCAACCATCTCTTTAATTGTAATGTGGAACCAACGCCTCTAACACCCCTTTTATTATGGTCCACCCCTGTCGAAACAGCAAGTTTCCTTGGACTCCCGTTAGAGGATATTGATGACAATTTGTGATCGGTCGCAGCTATTAGGTGGGGCGAAACATTGCTACAAAAACAACAACAAAACAACTTAATTCAGGGCTTAATGTGCTTGTGCTCCCCGTTTTGTTACTTTACAAATGTCAAAACTAAATTGACATTTGATGATACCTGCGATTTATAGCGTTTTTTAATACGGAGATTGTCTCACCTTACGGTAAAATCTTAAATAGCTCCTAAATATATTAAACTCAAAGAGTTTGACGCCATTATATCGACTGCTGAGTGAATTTTCGCGCTATCTTGGTTGTTGTTTCAAAATCCCCCTATCTCAGAAAACTTTTGAATATCGCCCTATTTCTGAGTTTGTTTCAAAAATGCCTTGTCTCATAATTGGTTTCAAAATACCCTATCTTCAACAGAATTCTAAGATAGGGCGCTTCTGAAACAACTATCTCATAACTTGTTTCAAAAACGCCCTATCTGAGCTCTAATTCAATACATTTGGGGCGTTCATGGAAAAAATTTACAAAGTTTTTTCTAGTTATTTTTTGCGTCAAAAAACTAATCCAATCACCATGTTTCATCGCTTGTTTCGTATTTGGCATAGAATTATGGAATTTTTTAATTTTTCGATATCGAAAAAGTGTGCGTGATCATATTTCGCCCATTTTTGATACCGAGATAAAGTAAGTTCAGATAAGTACGTGAACTAAGTTTAGTAAATATATATCGATTTTTGCTCAAGTTATCGTGTTAACAGCCAAGCGGAAGGACAGACGGTCGACTGTGTATAAAAACTGGGCGTGGCTTCAACCGATTTCGCCCATTTTCACAGAAAACAGCTATCGTCATAGAAGCTATGCCCTTACCAAATTTCACAAGGATTGGCCAATTTTTGTACGACTAATGGCATTAAAAGTATTCTAGACAAATTAAATGAAAAAGGGCGGAGCCACGCCCATTTTGAAATTTCCTTTTATTTTTGTATTTTGTTGCACCATATCATGACTGGAGTTGAATGTTGACATAATTTACTTATATACTGTAAAGATATAAAATTTTTTGTTAAAATTTGACTTAAAAAAAATTTTTTTTTGAAAGTGTGTCTTATTTTAAAAGTGGGCGGTGCCACGCCCATTGTCCAAAATTTTACTATTTTTATATTCTGCGTCATAAGATCAACCCACCTACCAAGTTTCATCGCTTTATCCGTCTTTGGTAAAGAATTATCACACTTTTTCGACCTTTCGAAATTTTCGATATCGAAAAAGTGGGCGTGGTTAGATTTCGTTCATTTTAACTAGCGATCTGAGATGAGTGCCCAGGAACTTACATACCAAATTTCATCAAGATACCTCAAAATTTACTCAATTTATGGTGTTTACGGACAGTCGGACGGACGGACGGCCGGACGGATATAGCTAAATGAATTTCTTTTTTCGCCTCGATCATTTTGATATATAGAAGTCTATATCTATCTCGATTATTTTATGCCGTTACGGGGTACCGTCATTAACAAATGAGCTAAGATCCCGCATTCCGGAATTGTTATATTTGTAATCGAATTTGAAAAAAAAAGCTTGATGACGTAGCGCTTGTGAAATTTTTCGATTTATTACATTTCTCTCATATTTCGCTACCAGTATTCGGAATATTTAAAACTGTTACCTGTGTAAACGACTACGCCGGAATAAAAATTAAATTTTCGGAGTATATTTTTTCTACCTTTTGAAAACGGGCTAACAACTAACTCAAATTGATTTGTTGGCTTGACAAACCCTTCGATTGTGTTTTTGCCATGAAAAGTTTTCTCAGCAAAAAAGTTATCTGCATTATCAGATGCACATGGAGTCGGCCTAAAATAATTAATGCTCCCATTAGCACACCACATTCTGGAAGAAAAGTGCGCTCTATCTCCACGGATATTTATCGCGACAAAATATTATTATTATATTCAGTTTACCATCCATATTTCATGTGTCTTTTAATGACAGAAGGTTTCAGGACCGTGGCAGATTCCTGTAGGAACGATAATGGCGTCCTGGTAACTGGCGTACAGAGTGTGGGGAAGATGAACCCGATACCCCGATGATAAAAAACACTCTCCGGCATCCAACTATGGGAATGTGAGAATGTCAATATCACGGCTAAAAAATCACAAGGTGCCAAGTAATGACGGTATACCCGCCGGGCTGTTCAAACATGAAGGCGAAGAGTTGTTGTAAGATAAAGAAGCAAAAAAAAGTGGGTGTTGCAGTAAATTTGGATAAACGAAGTACTTGCTGTCATCGCGGTCTTTGTAGTCACGTCACTGTTGACGGATATAAATTCGAGACTGAAGGATTTCGTCTGTTTGGGAAGCAGCATTAAAAGCAAAAACAATATCGGCCAAAAAATCAAACAAAATAACTCTTGCCAACAAATGCTTCTTTAGACAATTGAAAGGTAAAGTCCTCTCTCGAAAAACAAAATTCTGGCTCTAAATCATACCTGTCCTGATGTATGGCTCGGAATCGTGGAAGATGTCGAGAGATGAGATGGCTCTTGGAGTATTCGAGAGAAAAGTTCTCCGGAAGATTTATAGTCCACTCCGTAATGTCGACGGCGAGTACCGAAGGAAGTATAATGATGAGCTATATGAGATTCTCGCAGATATGACGATAGTGCAGCGAATAAAAAGAGAAAGCTTCGCTAGCTTCAAGAAGTGATGTATGTTGAATTTTGGCGGGATTTACAAATCGCGCACAGACACATTTTTTGCTTACATTTTACTCCTTCTATTCTTATTCCGTACGAAAAAAGTGCAAAAACTGTGAGTAAAATGTGAACAAACATGTCTGAAGACATAAACATAGAATTCATGTCATTTCATCCAATCGTCTCTTGTAAACAATCAGCTTTTCATACGTATACAATGAAAACTTCAACTAAAAGATATTAGGTAGTAATACTACCCTGCAAAAATCGTTGGATCATGTGGTCCACTGGAGTACTTACCATTATACTCCACTGTAATGCAGCAATGGACCAACTCATGTTTCTACACGAACATATTGTAAGCCGATCATTGCTCGTTTTTAACGATTGTAATCACTACACGATGTTTATTGGACTGTGGGTACTCCATTGATTACTCTGATGTAATGCGTAGCTGGAGTATATGGTCCAGTCCTAGGACATCGCAATGTTAATTGGACCATATTTTTTGTATGAATTGTGGTTAATTTTGCAGCACTCGGTTGGTCCATACCGAGTACTCCATACATGCATGCATGGAGTACTCGCGATTTTTGCAGGATATTTAGTTTTCAACTCGACCCAAATAAACCTTTGAGATAAAAAATGTAGTAGGAGATAA
>JARSSU010007715.1:0-20117 GCA_029619165.1 Eurosta solidaginis
AAGAACACCAACAAAAACACAGCAACTTGCGAATGTACATTAACCAGAATGTCAAGAATAACAGCAACAACATAGGAGAGAACTATAACCACACACAAGCAACACCAACGCCGAGCCCTCTACGCGGTCACAGCCAGTGTTGCCAGAAAAAATTTCTTTGGGACTAAGAATCTAGAAAAAAGGGGCTAGAAAGAGCTAAATTTCTTCAGGAAATCCAAAGCCCGTTGCAAAAGGAGTTTAAAAGTATATGTACATTTTCAATCTAAGTTCTCACATTTATTTCAAAACAAACTAAGCAAAGTTATAAAAAGTACAGTAAACTCACAAAATACAATAGAGCAGTACATAAATAATACCTGTTTTTATAGTTCATTTATATTTTTTAACAACAAAAAAACGTTTTATTTTTTAACTTTTGTTGTGCCATTTGGCGGTAGGTATCGTGCGATATTTAAGTTTATGTTGGGACGAGATATATATGCTGAAGGGCCTTAGACTTCAAATCTATGATTTGTTCCTCAGAAGATGAATTATTATTATGGCTACATTCATAAATATTTTTGTGTTCATTAATTTAGGAGATCGTTGTTTATTTCAAAGTCATGTCAGCATTTATTCAGCCGTTTAAGACCACTTCGTATTGTCAGCAGCGAATTCACATAACTAAATTCATTTTGTTTCTGTGTTTGCTTTTAATTAAACTCACGTTGAAACGTTCTTTCAACTTCAGCATTACTTATGGTAGCACAAAATCGACAAGCTCTTGGAAAGGGTTTTCATTTAACGCGTTCTTAAACTCCTTACCTCAAACCACAAAAACTTAAAGCTGAAATCACATTTTTCCAATTCTGGAACTTTTGCATTTCTAACATAGTTACTCATCAGTTTGTTTTTTTCATTTGTGAAATATGAGAACAATTGAATTTTCACAATTCTCAATGTGTTTTCAACTGAAAAAAATCTATTTTCTAAGTGTTTCTATATTTTGCGGCAAGCGTTGCCTTAATTGCTCCATTAATTTAATTTATGAAGTCCCGACATATATTACGTATCTCTCTTTCAATAAATTCGTCTAAATATTTATCTTCTTTTTTAATTCGATATATTCTTCAAATGTATAATGAAAATAAGGTACGGGAGACAAAAATTTGTTATATCTGCTAAGTTAAAGGTCGAAACTTTTAGAAGGTGACACTATACTGTTGCGCAAGCTGGAAAAGCAAATGTACAACCTCATGACACAGTTTATCGATTAAAGATTTTGTTATCAGTTGAGTACCGAGTTGCAACATCATATATGTATAACGAAACAAATAAAATAAACTTCACATATAAAACACATTACAACTTCGCAATACGTATTGCCGAAATAGAAGGGGCAAACATTTTAAAAAGGGCCAGAAAATAGCTAGGAGCTAAACTGGAATTTTTGAGCTAAACGCAAAAAAGCGGCTAGATCAAGCTCCAAAGCACCAAAATGGCAACACTGGTCCCAGCGGCTGTGTAAGCATTGGCTCGTGGTTTTTCGTCGCGGCTGCGGCAGGCATTGTTGGTGTATCATCTTTCGGATTATTCTGTAGTTCCTGTTGGTGTTGTTTTTTATTATTTTGTTTTAATAAGCGTGCTTTATATATCCACTGATTTTTCTCTTTGTGGACCTTGTTCACTTTTCTCTCCCCAGAAACTGCTGAACTTGATCACTTTTTCACTGCTACTTGCTGCTTGCTGGCTGGCAACATGTTGCTGTGCATAGTATTGAGAGCACAGTGGCGGTATTAAGTTATCACGGGTAGCAAATATAAAACTCCCAGATTAACTGTCACTGTTTGGTAGACGCTCTTAAGTACATAAAAAATTGGACTTTGGAGTTGAGTCTGGTTAAGGCGTCCAGAGAAAAAAAATGACCAAGATTTCGTTTGAGTTTCACATCTGAACTTGAATTGTAACTTTTTGAGCCTGAATCGCAGTTTTCCCAAACAAAATTGTATTGTAATTTTTTGAATTTTAATGAAGTTTTCTGCATTTAAATTGGAAATTCAGACAAAAATTATAATTTTTTGGATATGAATTGCAGTTTTTCTGAACTAAAATATAATTTTCTGACATGAATCGTACCCGCCCTAATATATAGCGCAGAAGAATTGACACTGACAACATCTGATGAGTGCTCGAGAGAAAACCTCTTCGACCGGTTTACGGACCTCTACGCGTTGGTCATCGTGAGTAACGAAGAAGGTTTAATCATAAGTTGTTCGAGCTTTACACAGTCATCAACAAAGTCCAGCGAAATAAAACACAGAGATATCTGATTGGGCCCATGTTATGCGAATAAACAGATGATGTTCCAGCTAATAAGTATCTTATCGCATCCCGCCTATGAAGCAGTGGAAGAGAGAGACCCACACTCCGCTAGCAGGACCAGGTAAAAACGATTTCAATTCCCTTCTTGTTACCAATTGGCGCCAGTTAGCCCCAACGAAGAAGCCACGGGCGCGCCTTGTAGGCTGGCCAACACCATTTAAATGCTTAAGCGCTATTAAGTAATTAAGTAAGAACTTGAATTTTAATTTTCTGAATACGAATTACAGTTAATAAAATTTATTTTAATTCAAAACCCTGACTTAAATTGTAAATATCTGAATATTAGTCCCAATTATCTGAATCAAAACTTATTGGCGGCCGTGTGTTATAGTGGGTAGTAAATTTTCCTACCATCGATATCTGCGGATCGCGCCCAGGAAGAGGTAATTTGAAGTATGGAAAAAGAAATCAGGAAAAACTAAATCGCTGTTAGCGCAGTATTTGACTAGGTTTTTTTTTATTTCTGGATTTGAAGGCTGCGATGACTTGCGGAATCGCGTAAACTCAAAGACCTACATATACAAGCAGCCTTGTATCTGATTCGTAAGGAACGCGTTTTGAAGCTGTCAAATGACGTACATTGTGTATCTGAAAGAAAGTTTCTTTCGAATCTAGCATGGCTCGATTATACGGTTGGCTCATCTCATCAGCCTGGTTTAATTTTTTTCAGTTCACTTGTATAGGGATTGTCAAAAGGAGATGGCAAACGCAAAATGTACCAACACATTGACAATTATTTACTGCCGTGGTGGTAAAAGTTTATAAAAATAGTTTCACATCATCATCAATAAGTTCTTTTTTAGTAAATGCATCTAATTTAGCGCATTATTTTCCACAACACACAAGAATTTCAAAGTTCTATGTTTTCTCTCCATTCCATTCGCCTAACACCAACGCGCAGATTTTGACAATCTGAACAAAGGTATGTATGTTGTTGCTGTAGAGATGAGCCAACCATATAGTTGAAGCATGCGAATCGAGTTACATAATAAGGCTCTAGCCCATAGCCTGCCTATCTGGGGTAGATTCAGTACTGAAAAGAAAAATGTATATTTCAAAGCTCAGACTTACTGAATACACCCCCTGGTCAATCAAAAGGAAGCCTGTTCTCTTCAGCTGTCGATGTCGAGGGCAATCACGTTCGGGTACGCTTATAAAGATTCAAGAATCTATACAATGTGCATTACATGTAAGGGTACTTTAATAAATACTAAAACATGAAAGACATCGACTATATCATAACTACAAAGTCATCCAACTCGATACTAAATCCATCGTACCAAAATTAATGCAATTATTAGTAGGGCTCTGATAATTGGAGAAGAGTTGAGATATCTTCATATTCTTTTAAGATCCCTGATATCGAATCAAACATTTACAGGAGGTCTATCGTTCCTTTCCGAAAAAACGCTCTTAGTTAAATACCCCAGCTTTGGACCCAGGAGAGGGAGTTTAGGAGCCAAAATAGAGATAGGACGTTCTTTTAAAAAGTGCCCGTTTTCTAACTGATAGCCATGCCATTGAGCTTTTCCACTCAGGAGGCATTTCCTTGAATGGTATCAATTCCCTTCGAATTTGCTTTATAAGAATATCATCCACCAAATACGGTTTAAATATGTTAAGAAATATTTTAAACTGTAGATATAGGCTGCAGAGATTTATTCCAAATACAGCACACCCAAATTTAATAAATCAAGCAATTTATCTGATACAACCGCTGATTATGTATAGTATGTACATCTAACATAATTTATATAAGAAACAATTTTACAAAGATATTTCTCAAACATAGGTATCACGACCCTTAAAGCTTTAGGTTTAGTCAATCCACGAATATTCAAATACATTTTATTCATTTAGTTTCTGCCTCAGCCTACTTTTCCTTTTTGCCCTTTTTGCCGTCTTACCCTTTTTCTTTTACCAGTACGTTTTATATTCATACAAGCATCAATTTCGGCTTCATTAGCCATTACACCTCTGTTGGATTCGGCATTGGTTGTGTCACTGGCTGCTCTGGCAAAATCAGCTCCATCTGCATATATTCACGCCTGCCACATGGAGCAGACGTTTCCAACTTCAACAAATACTTTTGATACGGTATAGGTGCCGTCTCACCAAGTGTGGGCTTCGCATATAGGCATAGCCATGGCGGGATTTTAGACCTTTTTCTGAATTTGGTTAGCGAATAACAGTAACACTTTTTTCTTTAAGAAATATGGATGTTTAGTTAGTATATGAAACGTTTGACAGAAAGCGTTATACTAGAAATTTAGGTAAACTTACTAATATTTTTTTTGGGAGTTTAAAATTGTTTTATAAATTTTTGTTTATGAATGTTTTCAGTAGAGCAAAACGTCACTTTTTTAATAATCAGTTGAAGTGAATTTGTTCGAAATAAGAGTATTGGAAAATTTTCAAAAAGTTATAGGAATAAGTGAAAGCGATAAGGTTTGATGAAAAATCGGTTTGAAAGGAAATATTTCAGAAATCCCCAGTAGCTTGTGGCTATTAAAAAAACTAGACTATCCATATAGTTTTTGGCAGATGAAAAGGTTAATTTTACTTTCTATACAGTTTTGAACCGTCATCCGAATGTGAGACGGCGGGATTTCTTATTTTCTTTACCGTTTAACGGCTATGGCTGAGGCAGTGGTATCGGCTTTTTCTTTTATCGACAACATCAACCAGCCGGGCATCGATACTAATCCCCTTTTGGGAACGGACATTTCAGGAGCATGCCCTTAAATCGGAAGCCTTTAAGCGTGGTAGTCATCAAAAACGGAGTTTTTCTTTATTCGAGACTTTGTTAGAATCTTCATTGGCGTGTGATTTTACACCAAATTTTCAATGGATGGCGTATAAAGTATAACTTTTCCCTATAACTATAATACATTGAAAATTGAGTTCTGACGTTGTACTGGGCGCGTATTACGTGTTACGATCAGTGATCGAAACTCATTTTTTAAATTACATAGCTCTGAAATTGGGGATCGGATTAATGCCCATATTTGAACTAGCGACAAATAGTACTCGTTAGATCCATAACGTATTATAATTTTTAGAAAAAGCTTGACAGTTGCATATTTATCGCTTGAGTGAAAATGGTTTTCAGTTACTGATCGTAACACGTAATTCGGCCTGAATAGACTTTCGAGCTCACAATGAGTGAAACAGCTGGAAAACAACATCGACACCCCCAAATAAAGGGTTGGTTACAATTCCAAAATTGAATAGGCGGTAAAAGGTATACGCGTTCGCATATATCCCATCCCTATGAACTATATCATAAACCATTGTGGATACACCAAGTGTGATATCTTAATCGTCAACTGCCTGACAGGATGTTTAATATGGGTACTTTTAAGCGTTTTGACAGGGTGTTCAATATGACGGCGCATAGGACCGGCTATCTTCTGCGGTGATAGAAAGACATACAGAATTAGACAGCGATAGTGAATAAAAATAATCCGGTGATCCATTCTATTTGTAATTTTGACGTCAGAATTTATCACTCTTGTCTTATCCCAATGTCATAAAATGTCAAATTTTCACATTTTTTTTTGTTTCGTGCTTCCACGCAGACATGACACTCTAGAGGTGGTTCTTTATCTATGAAAAAAAAATCGAAATCTCAAAAATTTGTTTATAATCACCGATTATCGGAAGGAAAAATTACTTAAAAGAGAAAAAAATATATATAGGAGTTTAGTATGAAAACGAATATGTATGTATAATCTAGTTATGTGTAAACTTGATCTAAGGCAGTATATTTGAAATCTCCGTGCGGAGAACTTCTGCACTTATAGGTATTATGAACATCAATTTATACGAAAAATGTTAACTCCAATTCTCGAGCGCATCTAGCATAAGAGGGTATTTAACCCCTATTTGTAATCCTCTCAGCTAAGTTGCTGCTTCAAAATACATTATGAGCACGGTTGCCGAACTGGTTATTAGTCACCAAACTTGGTTATTTTTTCCCGTTGGTTACTTGGTTACTTCAGACGCGTTTGGTTACTTTTTTTCGAGATTTTTGCTGCACAAGGAAGTATAGATATAATTGTCCTACAATACTAATATCAAACATTTTCAGCACTGGCTACCAATTACCGGTTCATGTGAATATGCAGAAATAAACAGTATATTCACTTACTCCAATAAACAGTCAGAAACTGTCAGCACTAACCTATTTCTTGAATGAAACCCGTCGGCTTTTGGCAGTGTTGCTGACCCATTCTGATTGTTTTCTGATTATACGGAACAGGCTTTAATATGAATACATCTTAGCTTCAAATAATAACGACTGTGTTGTTTCGATAACACAAATATAAATAAGCACTCTCATCACTAGCAACGAGCGTTTTTTCAATTGATTTGTGCGAGAAAAACGTAAAAAATTTGTCTGTGCAAATGGATAAGTACGTTATATTTGCACATTATCATAATTAGTTACTTATATTAAAATTTTATAGATTCGTTGTTCGACAGAAAAAAGCAGAAAGTAGTAACTGCGGGAACGATAATTGTGTCGAAAAAGAAGAGCCGGTCCAAATCAAAGGTTTGTATTGTAGTATCACAGTAGTGTTTAAATAGCTTAACCAGCAATTGTATTCTATTAATTTGTATTTCAAACAGTGCAACAAAGAAATCATAATTCAATAAAAACTTATCAAGTTTTTTTCAACTTTTTAGTGAGAAAACTACACTGTGGCGTAAATTTCGTGTAGAGTGGGCTGAAAGTTTTCTTGGCTCGAGGAAAAAACAGGAAAAGCAAATATGTGAAAAAATTTTGATGAACATTTAGCTATTGACAAAACATAGTAAAAGCAGTCACATATTCAACTGGAGCAACAAAAAAGAACCAGTTAAAAATAGATTCATATAAAGGTGGTGAGCAAGTAAATTCTTGTAGACAAGTAGGCAATGCCGAGCAAATTTTAGCTATGTTTATTGTTAAGCACAACCTTCCATTTTGCTGATGGATTCTTTGCCCAAATTTATTAAGGGAATGTTGTCCAGATTCCAGTATAGCCAAAGCTTTGAAGCTTTGAACAATTAGGTAGCAAGGCAATAACCAATAAGGTGTGCAATGCGATGTTCAAAGTTTTCTCTAATCGTTGATGAGACAACGGATATTTCAACTAGAAAGTGTTTGGTTTAGTAGTACGGTATTTTGATAGGATATCTCGAACAATAAATGACAGATTTTTAACGTTGATCGAATTGGCACAAGCAGATGCTGAATCTATTTATCAAAGTATAAATCGTTTCTTGATGACAACAATACCCCATTAGAAATCTTATTGACTATCAACAATGGCTGGAGAATTAAATGGCTTAAAGGCCAAGTTTGGAAACACAGAAAATTTTTTTATTTAAATGTTGTCATTCGTTGAATTTGTGTTCAAGTTATGCGTGCAAGAAACTCCCTATGGAAATAGAACCTATATGTCGAAATATATATAAATTTTTTTCATACAGCCCTAAAGAATTTGTAAACTAAAAGAGTTTCAAGATTATTGTAATGTACCGTCACACAAATTTTAGGGCTTTCTAGATGGCTAGCCACTCGAAAATGTTATTCATAGAATATTGGAGCAATGGGAAGCCTTTCAATTATACTTTTTGTCATCTGTACTAGAAGTTAATGATATAAAGCAAGAGATCTAGCAAATTTAATGGGCGGTCAAGAAGTTAAGGTGTTTTTTTTATTTTTGTCCTATAATCTTAAAATAATCAATGATTTAAATAAGAATTTCAGTCTTATATTGCAAATCGAAATCAATTTTAACTAATTGCATGTAATTATATGGATAACCAATATGTAGAAAATGTGCAAACTAACAAACTTGACTTCTGTGATCAAAATAGATTTTACCTGTAAAACATATATTTATTGGAGTTAGGCGGAAAGTTACCTACAGTGTAAGAAGTTTTCAGAGATGGAAATATTTAAAATAAAGAATGCCATACGTGAGTTTTATATTGAAGTGCTGAAACAGTTAAAATGTGCTTTGATTTTAGTAGACAAGATATTAAGGATTTGTCAATTATTTTTCCAAAAAATGCGCTATGTCAAACGAATACAGCAATTATGCAACTTGTAAATAATTTCTCCTATGTATTGTGCTCAGATGCAGATCAGTTATAACGGAATGGAACCTATTAAGACTATCCAAAATCATTTAAAAGGTGACCTGGATTTAGTTGCTTTTTGGGATCAGGTTTAGTCTTTTTAAAATGGTCTTAATGAAAGCGTTCAATAACTTATCAAACTTTGTATTTAATCTGATGTGCCTTCCACAAAGCTCTGCATCTGCAGAACGTAAATTTGTTGAGCTAAGTTTTAATTAAAACGAAATTACGAAATAAACTTGAGTTCACTACTGTGAACAATTGATGAGGGCAAAATAATTGTGCCATGATATTGGGGATAGGGAAATATGGACACCGTAAGGAAGGCATCAGATAGGGCTTTACGCCATGCTTCAAGCTTGACAACTAATGTTAAAGTATTAAAAATTAAGGGTTACTTAACATTTCGTTTCGCTTGAAGTCGAAAGATTCATTCTACTAACCTTCAAAAAATGTGTATACTTGAAGTTTTTGTCAAAGTTGAAGTCTAACGTAAAGCTACCGTAACATCAATCTAAGACTTAAAAAGTACAACTTTTTAAAAACCGCACTAAGTCAATTATTTTTAATGTACACATGTATAACTTTATTTATGTAGCAAATGAACTGGTGTTTTGTTTGTTTTTTGAGTGAGTTGAATGCTTATACTTATGTAACACTTGATGTTTTTGTTAAATCAATAAAACTGCTTTTTGGATTGTTGGTTACTTTTTGGGGCTCGTTGGTTATTTTTTGTTCATTCTTGTGGCAACCGTGATTATGAGAGCATATACGAGAGCAACAGTAACATTTTTATCATTTTGAATCTGGCAATATGTTTCACTCAACAAATCCACAGCCATATACAAACGCATACACATTCTCACCAAATCCATGGAGCAACAGGTTTGCGCTAGCTGGATATAGTGGATTGTGGATGGTAACTTTTTGGTGTTAAATAAATGCGCAGAAATGACTCATGCAAAAGCAACTCAAGAACATTAGATAAATAAATGAGTAGCTAGTTGAAAAAAAAAGAGCAGACGAAGGAAAAAAAGTTGGAGCACTAAAAAATTGTTACTCTTTTGAATAGCTCACCAACCAAACTATTGCAACATTCAAGTATTGCAGTGTTGTGTGTGTGTATGTATGTAGGTATGGAGCATGACATTGTCTAATGCCTGTGGCATTTCAACTTTGTGTCGTGGCGCAGTTAAAAGTGATGTCAGATGTAGACCCTGCAGGGAATGGAGATTTAGCCAATAAAACTTACTTGGGAGCGGTTGTCCTGAGGGAGGTGTTCACGAACCTACAAATATGCAAATTTCATAAGCCGTAAGCTCCAGCGAGTTTGGAGTAGTTTCATAGGAAGTAATTTAACTACTTTCGGTAAACCCTTTTCGAAGTCGTTATTCCTTTCGTTGTATTCTGAGAATATTGCTGATAGGGATATTGTAGCTAGTGTTGCCCTCATAGTAGTTACAAATAATTCCAACCAGTTTGCCTGTTGGACTCTACATCGGAGTCATTAACTTTAAGAACATTTTCCAGCGTGTCTTAGCGATAGAATCCACTAAGAAGTTTTATATTTGGGTCCTTAAACTAAAGGAAGCTTACCCGAAATCTTTAGTTATGCACTACTATTTCGAAGTTATGGACTAGAAAGGCTCCTGAGTACGATTAATCTGAAATAAGTATACATATGTTGAAGTTTCACAACAAACATGCAAATCGCTACATTTTTCTTACAGGGTACCTTTGTAAATATGTAGGTACTTATGCGCATATGTACATTTTATGCGAAGAGTTGCAGTATAGCGCTCACAATAATAAAGACACAATATATATACATCAAATTCAATATCACTCTAGCAAGTACGGCGCCAAAAGTAAATATAACCCAGTGAACACTTCTGAATACGCACTACCCACAACATGAAAAACGGCACAAAAAATTGTCCTTTTTACATATGTAGATGTATTTTAAAGCGTATGGTGGAAATTGCTTTATGACAATGGAAAGTCAATAATACATAATGGAAGATAATTGAATATGTCACGAATATGTAAGCTCTAAAAGACTCAAGGCAACTGACAAACTTAATCCACCCCCAATGTCATATTAGCAACTTGTATGGATATACCTTCTTTGGGAGTTTTATTACGCAACAATAGTTGTGAACATGTATGTCATTAGGGTGGTCCTTATGTATCATATACCCAGCAATTTCAGTGTCATCCCTTCAAACGACCGTACCAAGCTCAAAAATGCGATTCATTACTTTGGCCCGATTGGAGACGGTTAAAAGGGGTCTAAGTCAAGACTTTTATATTTGGAGTGCTGAGTGAAATATCACCACCCTATCTCAACTGCCGTTTCGAAAGGCCCAATCTCATAAAACTTTTGAATAATACCCTATTCAGACTTGCTTTCAAAACGCCCTATTTCAGAATTCAGTTGAATTTGATGAATAAGGACCGCCTTATGTACATATATAGTATATTTTTTAAAGTACATGAATTTACAGCGCACTTTGCGTAAACAATTTCGTAATTAAAATTTAGTCTATACGAGGTTAATTAAGGGTTTTTGATATAGTCTTAAAATTCTACATTGGAAAGTACGCAACAATTTCACCCTTTTTAAACGGTTTTATTTAGCTTGACTTGACAGGCTGTTGGTTGGATGGCTGGTTGGCACGAATTTGTATTGAAATTTAAGTAACTTCCCGATAAGCTAGAAGGTTGAAACTTGGAATATAGTTCAGAACCCGATGACAATGCAATAATAAGAAAAAAATCGCCGCTAGGTGGCGCAAGGATCGAGATATTGACAAAAATCATTTTGTGATCCGATCTGGCTCATATTTGGAAAACATAATACATACAAGAATAGAAAGCGACCTATGAAAAAAATCGCCGCTAGGTGGCGCGAGATCGAGATATTCACAAAACTTGTATTTGCGGTCCGATTTGGCTCATATTTGGAACACATAATACATACATGAATAGAAAGCGACATATGAAAAAATCGACGCTAGGTGGCGCAATGATCGAGATATTCATAAAAATCGTATTTGTGGTCCGATTGGCTCATATTTGGAACACATAATACATACAAGAATAGAAAGCGACTTATGAAAAGAAATCGCCGCTAGGTGGCGCAAAGATCGAGATGTTCAAAAAATCGTATTTGTGGTCCGATTTGGCCCATATGTGGAACACATAATACATACATGAATAGAAAGCGACCTATGATGTCCCGATTTGGCTCATATTTGGAACAAATATTACATATAGTCCGGTAGAAGTGACATCAAAATATTTTGGAGTTGGAGGAGGGACAAGCATACATGGCGCAGAGTCGAGTAAAGTCTCTGGAAGGATTATGTATTGAGGACTTATATTGCAACAAATTGTCAGGAAAGAGTCCTTGTAATAATGAGTCACTAAATGAACTAAATAGAATAAGAAATAATAGGCAATTAAATAAAGACTAAAAACTTGAAAATAAAATAATTTAAAAATTTTTTAAGTTAAACGGTTTTATTGAAAACAATACTTACATGAGTAATAATAATACTAAAGCTAGAAAATATATATATATTTATTTATTACGACTCTAAGAGCCTAGTTCAAAACATAAAAATATGATTGCATTAATTAACATGTGTACTTAATCTAAATTTTTAAATTAAAGAAAAAATTTTAATTATGACACATGTATCACTAATGCATTTAAATCTCAACGACTATATCATTTAATCGGCCTAGATTTGGTGTAGTCATACAACCGGCTGCTAAATAAGTTTCTATCACAATTTTTTATATATTCAGGTAGTTCGTTGAAGTATTTCAACCCTTTGTAAAAAAGACTATTTTGTTCCGATTCTGTTTTATAATTTGGCAATTTAAAATTATTTCTCTGCCTTGTATTTATATCATGGACCTCGTAATTAAATGTAATACCTGTTCTGAGATACTCTGGCAAAATTCCGTGCTTTATATTATAAATAAATTTCATTGTGTTAAAGAATATTTGTTGTTTAACGCTCATCCAATTTAAACTTAGAAGCATGTCTTTTATAGGAGTATCATAACGTTTGCTTAAAATAAAGCGCATTGCTTTATTTTGCATTTTTTGCAACTTATCAATTTGCGAATCTTTCATAATAAAAAATATTGTTGAGCAATAAATAAAGTAAGGCTCAACTATGGATCTATAAACCTTTACTTTGTAATAATTACTTAAGTTTTTACAAGTTCTTTGAATAAACCATAATTTTTTTGCTATTTTACTTACTGAATAGTCAACATGGGCATCAAATTTTAATTTGCAATCAATCTGAACACCCAAATATTTAATCGTATTTACTTTTTCTATTTCAATATTATTTATAGTAATAGTTTCAAAATTAGCAATGTTTTTTCTTGAAATAAGCATGTATTTAGTTTTTTCTATATTAATTTTAAGTCTGTTTGTACACAGCCAGATATAAAGTGCGTTTAAGTCACTTTGTAACTTGATTCTTATATCATTTTCATTTTTGCCATTTATAGAAATTAGAGCATCATCAGCGAAAAGTTTTATGGAGCTGAATTTCAAAACAGAATTTATATCATTAATATAAATGTTGAATAAAATTGGTGCAAGAACAGAGCCTTGGGGTAGGCCAATCTTAACATCCACTTCGTCTGATATTATCGAACCAATTACTGTTCTTTGTTTGCGATTTGTTAAGAAATCTTTAAACCAATCCAGTTCAACATCTCTAATACCAATTCCTTCCAATTTTCCTAATAATATTTTTTTATCTATAGTTTCGAAGGCTCTTTTAAGATCAATGAAAACTGCTATTATCGCCTTTTTATTATTAAGTTCTTCTTTCCATTCAGCTAAAACCATATTCAAAGCTGTTTCACAGGAATGTTTTTTTCTAAATCCTGATTGTTGAGGTATGAGTATATTTTTTTCTTCCAAGTATTGAACCAACTGGTTTTTTACCACAAGTTCTAAAATCTTTTCATCACTGGCCAGTGTATTTATCGGACGTAACTCCTCTGCTTTTATTGTGTTATTAACTTTTTCGATTGGCACAATGGTAGAAGTTTTCCAAATACCCGGAACTATGCCACTACTTAAACTTTCATTTATGATTTGCGCATAGAAGTATCCCAGATATGATATCATGTCTTTAAGAACACCATCTGATAACAGCTTTTTACCACCTCGCTTAGATTTAAACGTCATGACAATTTTGATGACGTCGTCTGTACTAACTTTTACAAATTTGAAAATCCCATTTAACTGAATAGGAAAATTTACTTCTGTATAAAATTCTTCTATATTATTGCAAATATCCTCAATGCTATCAACAAAATATTTATTTAGATTGTTAGCAATTTCAGATTCATTCATATATGCTGTACCGTTTATCAAAATTTTCTTGAAAGAAGAGTCTTCATTAACCCTACTTATTGCGAATTTCAAATATTTCCACATCGCTTTACTATCTTTACTATTCATCTGTATCTTATGCTCCATATGCTTAATTTTTTTAATTTTTACCAGCTTCTTATATTCTTTTTTTATGTTTCTATACTCATCCCATTCTCCGGATATTTGAGCTAGTTTATAAAGTTCTAATTTATATTTATTCATGTTGGCTAACTCATTGTCATACCATTTATTAATTAACTTTAAGTGTACTACCTTTTCATACGTTAAGTTTCGCATGGCATTTAAAACATTGCTATTAACCAGCCCTACTTTGGACTCTAAATCAATTCTATTAAAGTTGCTAAAATCGCACAAGCGCAATTGATTAATCAGTGCTTCCGTATTATAATACTCCCAAGAAGTAATTTTTTTAAGGCTTCTCATTTTTGACCTAGGACTGCTTTTAATTTTAAATTGGATGGTTTCATGATCTGATATTTGGTGTTCATCTAACTTTTCACATACTATATCGTCAGTATTCGAAAAGAGTAAATCAATTTTAGTTTTAGATGTCTCAGTTATACGGGTATCAAAATCAACTTTTTGATTCATTGAATATGATTTAAATAGATCAATTAGTTGAATGCTATAAGTTGAGCTATTATTCAAATTGATATTAAAATCACCTACAAGAATATTGCTATCTGACAGTTCGCAAGTACTACCTAGGACGTTGCGCAAATAGTTAATAAAATCGGCATCACTTGTACTAGGAGAGTGATAAATCACTCCAATTTGCCATTTTGGGTTGAAGTGCTTCAATTTAATAAAAATACACCAAAGATTTTTATCTATTGCTTTGTTGAATTTAATGTTATATTCAATTGAATTATGTACGTAAATCAGCACACCGCCAGTATGTCTACTATGTGAATCGCATCGCACTAGTTTGTAAGTATGTATATTTAACTCTGAATTTGAAATTTCATTAGTGGTACATGTCTCAGCACATAATATTATAGCTGGATTTTTTATTTCAATAAGTCTTTCGAGTTCCTCTTTATTGCCTAAAATACTATTAATATTAAGATAAAGGCAAATAGGATATTGATTTCTTGATTGCTACTTTCTAGTTCTAGATTTACTTTCAATATATCTTTTATATGCGGGGCATTCCTGACTAAAGGCAGTATAATTAGGTAGGTCCTAGGTACTAGTCATCACACTCATCATCAATCTAGGGCGTTGATCAGACAATTAAATAAAAGCGTTGAGCGCGTCAAATTTCTATTGATAGTCATATATAAGGCCAACTGAACCCTAATCAAGTTATGCTACGCCTCACATTTTTAGAAATTTCACGCGCCCAATGCTTTTATTTAATTGTCTGGTAAACGCCCTAGATTGATGATGAGTGTGATGACTAGTACCTAGGACCTACCTAATTATTTTCTAGCTTTTAGTATTACTATTACTTCATGTAAGTATTGTTTTCAATAAAACCGGATTGCTTGGCTTCACCCGCAATGGCATGAACTACTTTTTGATAAAAATTATCTGGATACCTAGGAATACAAATATGCTTTCCAAATTTCACGCTTTTCTCGTGGCCCGAGCAGGCATTTCCGAAACTGACTGCATCGAAGGCTTCTTGCTGCCTGCTTGTGGAGCGGTGGGTCTCAAGTCAGCTAAGCAAGCGCTAGTCTGATGTCGACTTTTTCCAGTTATTAAATCCAAGCCTTCGGCGCAGCTTTTAGGATTTGCTAAAGTTATTCTGGTCATGAAAGTTAATTTTTAGTAGGCCACTGCTCAATGGAAGTCCATTCCGTGAGCCGAAGGCCCGGTTTTTTACTGCGAGTTTAAACTCAGTTGAAGTTGATTAAAGTTTAACCCTGCCACTTGGACGCTTAAAGTAAGATGAGAAGCAAAATTTCATGCTATCGACCAAAGTGGACAGCCACCTTTAACTGGGGTTTAAACTCGTACCCAAAATCCAGACCGAATCGTAACATACGATCCGTGATCGAATGCCGTTTTTTTAAACACAATGTACTAACTAGATCCATAATATATTATGATTTTTTTAAATAGTTGAATAGCCTAATTTGTATCGTTTGAGTGAAAATAGTTTTCGATCCGTGATCGTATGTTACTATTATATAGCAGGCCTTAGTCTAAAACTCGTTTCATTACCATATATATGACCAAACGAAATTTGGTTCAAATTACGCCGATTTTCGTGAATATAAGTGCGCATAACTTAGTTTTGATTGATATAAGTAAAATCCACAACAGCAGTTAAACAAAGAGAAATAATGTCTATAGATTTGAATCGACTTGCTCTGAGTCAGAACAAGTTCTGTTTTTATTTTACTTTATGTATTTTTATGTATTTTTAGTTTAAATTTTTTTTGACAATTTTGGGATTTTAGACTTATTACCACTCAGCATATAAATATAATTTGATTACTCTTTCTGACTAAATAATGAGTTATCATACAACTGAACAAAAGAAATCATCAATATGAATACTTTTGATGATCAAAAACTGAAAAGCATTTTTCGATCAATTTTTGGAATCAATTTTGAAGTCCTTTGATGATTAAATTTTAATATTTCATAAAAACCACAAAAAGAATAATCAAATATGCTTACCATTGATTACAAAAACTGAATATAGTTTTTCAATCACATTTTGGAATCATATTTGATTCAAATGTGTTTACTTTAGGTGATCAAAAATTTATAATAATTTTTAATTCAGCTTTCTGAATATTTTCTGACTATATTTGTTGCCTGAATAATGAAGTTTATACTTGTTAAAATTTTACTTTCATTGAAAAAATTATTTTTTTTCACATACACACATTTTTTCAATCATGAAGTTCAGAAAAAATATGTATACGGCTTCCCAGAAAATACATAATACCCAGCCAGCATTTTTTGAAAATTTTGATCAAAAAATATTCAAATATCATACCCTAAGATGATTAAAAACGTTCAAATTTAAAAGCATTTTCTGTTCGAAAATTAACGTATCCTCGGGAGAAAAATGTACCATAAATGTGATTATTCTTGAATAATCATTTATGATTCATATTTCGAAACGCTTTTTATTCATATTTGATATCATTGTAAAATTGAGCTTTAATTGTTTTAGAGTAATATTTGACTGCTTTTCACAGTCATTTTCTGATCATATTCGTGAATATATTTCAACCGCTTTGGTTTAGATTTTTGACTCATTTTTGAATGCGATTATGATGCATTTATTCTTCATATCTCATTCAAAATAAGATACTACATAATAATCTTATTTCACCAGGGGAAGAAAGCATGCGGAAGTGAGCTATTTGAACCACAGGTCCACTCGCAAACAAACTTGACCGATATTCACCTGCGACTACAACATCCAACATCAGCTATGATGGTCAATATCTTAAAATACGATACGGTACGGGATGTTGAAGACATATCCAGGTACATATGTCAAGAGAGTTTCACTTACCTGGTCAAATAGCTCACAACTTTTGTATTCAAATTGATTCAAAAATCTCAACCAAAACGATTGAAATATATTCGTGAGTATGATGAGAAAATGCCTGTGAAAAGCAGTCAATATTACTCTAAAACAATTAAAGCTCAATTTTACAATGGTATCAAATATTAATAAAATCGTTTTGAAATATGAATCATAAATGATTATTCAAGAATAATCACATTTATGTACATTTTTCTCCCGACGATACATTTATTTTCGAACAGAAGATGCTTTTTAATTTGAACGTTTTTAAACATCTTGGGGTATGATATTTGAATATTTTTTTATCAAAATATTCAAAAATGCTGGCTGGGAGATCTTCAATGAAAAGTAATATTTTAACAAGTATACAATTCATTATTCAGTCCACAAAGATAGTCAGAAAAGATTCAGAAAGATGAATGAAAAATTATTAATAATTTTTGATCACGTAAAGTAAACACATTTGATTCAAATATGATTCCAAAATGTGATTGAAAAACTATATTCAGTTTTTGATCATCAAAAGTATTCATATTTGATTATTTCTTTTGTTCAATTGTATGATAACTCATTACTTAGTCAAAAAGAGTAATCAAATTTTATTGATATGTAGGGAAATTCAAAATTTAATCACCTAAATGCTGAGTGGGTATTTCCCAAAAAAAACTCTATACACTATAAAACTCGAATAGGAAAAATTTCTATATTTAGTCAATAACCGCAGCAGGTTTAAAATCGAAATCTCAAAAATAGTTAATATTTGTTGTGGTGATCTGGCCACTACTGTAACTACTTGTCTTACATTTATGCCCTTTACTGTAAGTTCTACGTATATGAGTGTTGCCTACTTTCCGGCGCACAAAGTAGAATTTAGCGATGCTATCCTAGTTTTTATGCAATGCTACCAATTTTGTTGTTTTAAGAAAGAAATATTGTTATTTATTGTTTTTATTATTCCAAAAATAAATGTATTAAATTACGGTATTTAACAAACATTAAATGGAAATATGGAAAATTAAAAAATAACTGAACAAAAATTAGTTCAGTATTCAAAATAGGTGCAAAATGGTTTCCACTGCTGAGCGAAAGATCACCGATAAACGGCTGCTAGTCGAGCAAGGCCCATTACAGAACTTTTTCAAGAAAACTATATCTCAAAATGTCACGTAAAGAATTTGATTGAGGAAAGCCCCATTTTATTTATTTATTATGAAAGATGTCATGCTGTCTGAACATATATCAAAGTTTGTAACAAACTGCCTTAACTTAGCATACATTAAATATATTTTCAGCTGAGATCAATAGCCTATGGAAAAATTTGAGATAGGACAGTTTTCAACTGAATTCCAAGATAAAGCTTATTATTTTGAGTTAGGACTTTTGAAGCGAGTTTGTAATAGGGCATTTTCAAACTATCAGCAGAATAAAGTTATACCTTACTCATCCGTCAACTAAATACACATCGGTACAAATAAGTGGATGTAAATTAAATCAAAATTCCTAAAACTCGAAAATTTTTTCAAAAAATATTTGAGGTCACCGTGCACTAAAATAAGGTTCTCGGACAGATATGTTTGAAGTTGTTTTTTCGTAAAACGCTCAATATAACTTTAGTTTGTTCGTTTTCAAACTTTTTTTAAGCGCCTGGCCCGTTGTAAAAAAGTGTTGTGTGAGAGGTCATCTATGTAGAACTCCATTTCTCTCATAAATAATGTACACTTACTAGCTACGTACGAGGCAACTTCTTTATTTTACTTCACACAGTAATCCTTTCTTTGTTGCCTTATAACCGCCTCTATTTGTAGGCAACGTTCACGCAAACTACCATTCTCTTTCTGCAATAAATCGATAGTCGTATCCTTCTTCTCGATCGCTTGTTGTACTCTTTGGAATAAAATAAAATATATAGAACATTTAAACAGATTATCCCTATTTAGCTTGTTCAATTCTTACCTCTGTGTATTTTTTGTATTTCATTATCTCGTTCCAATTTTATTGCCGACACTTCGCTTTGTACTTCGTTGCGCAGATTATCACGAAGTTGGTCACGTTCGGCTATAAATTCGTTGCACATCTGAAATGTGCATATGGATATAAGTTTAGGTAAGGGTTAGGTTGGACTGGGGTAAGGATAAGAACTCCACCATAGAAGAGTTCTCGATTCAAGGGGTTGTGTAGCGCAATATATAGCTTCTCCAACCTCACCTCCGAGCGGCGAATCCGGTTCCAGTAACAGACGAGCCTCTGGCGATTACAAGCTCCTCATGGAATTTGGGGGTGGGAGGGAGGGATGGCCTGAAGGTTTAATGTGGCCATATAAATCGTTCCTGAGATGGTCGGGCTGTGTTACCGGAGCGTACTGGATCTGTATCCGGCAAAGGACCATCACATCGATAACACTCCCCAAAGACTTCGGGCAGTAAACTTATCGCTACAACAACAACAACAACCCGTAGCGCTAGACTATTAAAATCATTTGATACAGTCAACCATGGCACGTTATTGCAAGACTTGGAACGCTCCACCCTTCCTCCCAGTCTTAAAAGCTGGACCGGAAAATTATCTGTGTTATCGGCAGGAATCGTGCAGCATCAGAAACTTAACATCACAACTTAGAGAATTAAATAAGGGTTGCTCAAGGGTGGTGTCCTATCCCCACTTTGGTTTAACTTTTACGTA